>BKCP01011403.1:680033-765987 GCA_008636005.1 Striga asiatica | reverse complement strand
GCAAGCAATGGATATGGACGAGATTTTCATAGCTTAGTTAGGAGTCATAGTTTGGTTAGGAATCCAAATAAAAGGCATGTGCCTATTAGTTTCCTATTTGTCTTTTAATTGTTAGGAAAGTCCATATTCCCTAGATATCAAGTTGCCTTAGGAATTATTTACTTGCATAGATTAGGAGTTCTATTTAGACTAGGATTAGATCTATTTGGTATCTATAAATACCCACCTATGTACCATTCGAAATTATGATGGTTGAGTGAATAGAAAAGAGTAGAACATTGTGTTCAAAGTTCTCGTGTGTTTTCTCCTGTGAGTTTACATAGAGTTCGTGAATGGAATAGGACCAACATCCGAGTTTCTTCACAGTGATAGAAATAGGACCAACATCTGAGTTTCGTCACACCTATTGCGAAGTACGAAGGCGTCGGCGCGCGTATTAGCAACTTATTGCGAAGGGACCAAGGCGTCGGCGCGGGTTTCGAGCAAGTCGAGCTAGACGTAACACACGATCCTTCATCAGCGCGTGCCTGCGCGTGCCCGCCCTATTCGCGGCCCGCCAGTGCTCGCGCCTGCCCGCGCGTGGCCCTGCACGCCCCAGCGCGCCCATGTGCGCGGGCTGCACCCGTTGGGCACCCGACTCGCGCGCCTTCCATTTCTTCGAGCCACCTGGTGCTTTAGCCGTCCCCACCATGTTTCACTCCCTCGATAAGCATCCCAAAACCTCCGATGATACGTCCGTTTGAGGCGTGGTCTCGTCCGTGCACGTCTACGCCAATGCGCGTGTTTGCGCCCTTCCTTGCACCTCGCATCTTGCACCTCGCATGTGCTCGACCCATAGTGCGATGCTCATGTTGGACCCACTCGCACGTTGATCCGCTGTACCTTTGATCTTCTCGCGTTCGGCCATGCTAACGCCGACCTCCTATGCCATGGCGCACGTCGGCACCCTCGTATACGGGCTCGTGCACGTCTCCTAGGCCATGCAAGCCTTGTTTCGGCCCTTTTCCCAGCCTTCTCGGGTCGTCTCGGCCATCGGCTCTCGGCGTCCTCGGGCCTCGAAACCCACATTCGCATCACACGGGCACGGCATGCGCGACTGGCGCGGCTGGTGACCCTAGCCGGTCCTTGCCGGACTTTCGGCCACTAATTCCGGTGACTACTGAACTAACCCAAACATAATATGACATAATATACTTAAAAATGTCAAAAGTTACTGAGGGACCTCGGTTGGATTTGGAGATTGGCTTATGGGGCCGATTAGGCACGAGGCCACACTAGGTCACCAAAATGAACATGCTCAACATGCAATTTGTCTTAGGGCCGAATAATCTACATAAAAAATCATTGCTATAGAGGCTAGGACATTGGCTAAATACTTGCATGCACATAGGCTTGGTTCGGGGGTGAAAATGGCTCAAATTCACTAACCAACTTGACCGAACATATGAACTTAAAGCATGCTAATATTTTAACCATGTCATACTCATAATTTTTGAGGATTTTTAAGCTATGAAACTCGGCCATATCATGCATGAACAAGAACTTTCGAAATTAGCGCTTAGAACTTTGAAATTTCTCATGTTGATATTCTTACGTGCATGGCATCCATTTTTCACATGATAATTCCTAATTTATCATGATGAGACTGGGAAAAATAGGGTTCACGAAATTACCTTGCTCAAAGTCGCGAATGGTGCTAATGACCCTTGTCGTGCTAACTTGCGGCCTTGACGACTTTGGCTCGGCTTCGGGGATAAATGGCTGGGAAGGAGGGACTCTATGAACTTATAAAAATCCAAGGAACTCTTGGAAGATGATAAGTTACAAGAGTACACGGCTGGAGCAAGTGAAAGTCGCAGTTCCCCCCTCTAGCTCTCTATCGTGCGCGTGTGGCTAGCCTTGGGCTTACTCTCGGCTTTGCACAATATCCCTCACAATTTCTAAGTGTTTAAGGAGTCCAAGAACTTCAACACTCAGCTGAGGATGTCCTTAAAAAGGTGAGAGGGGCGGAGCATACGAGATCTTCAAATGGGAGACACAAAAACATCACATGCTCATGGTGGGGTGAGGACTTGAGTGGACTTGGTCTTAGTCTCCATAAGCTGCCTTAGCACGGTTTTGGGGGAATATTTCAGAGCATCTAGGCTTAAAATATGCCCTGGTCAGACCTAGAGCTTGCATGGGGGACAAGGACTTCATGCACTGGCATTAAAATAATCATCATGCTATTTGTCTTTGGTGAATCTTTGGTTAGGGCAACTTAAGCTCAATTAGAGCCTTATGATGTCCTGATTACTCGCCACTTTTGGGTCATGAGGAAAATGGGCCGGAATTTCAAGAATTGGGCTCCAAATGATGGGCTGTCGCTGCTAGCGCTGGGCTGGGCGCGAGCTGGGCTGCACACGGCCCTGGGCTGGGCGCTGGGCTGCGCGAACGGGCCTGTGCACGCGGACTGGGCGCGGGACAAACCTTGGACCGAGAAAAAATGACTTTCTAAGGCATAAATGACATGGCCCATGATCCTATCTTGATGCATAATACTTAGAAAAATTCCAAAGGTGTTTGGCCATGACTTGGGCCACCATACTTGACTCGCGCGAGGCTAGGGTGCGGGTACTAGGGCGCGATTCATGGCCCGACTTGGAATGCACTTGAACCGAGGCTAACCCTTGGCTAGGGCTGAAAAATGGCCACACTTAGGTGCCACCAAACTTAAGAAAATCCCCTTAATACTTGGTCATGACTAGGTGCGGACTCGGCACGACTTTGGCCCGAACTCGCGAACCCTAGGCGCGAGTGATCTCGGGGCCACGCACGAACTAGGTGCGGTATACTAGACCGAGGGAATAACATCCAGGGCTTGACAAACATGATCTCATATTTAGAAAATATTCTAAGTAAGGCTATGAGCATGGCTAGGGCTCGAACAAGACTCGAGACAACTAGGGCTCGAGAATTGCTAGGCGCGATACTCGTGACCGAATGACTCGATTCTGGACACGGCTTAACTTGGACGATTTATCGAACATACTCGGTTTCGATTATTCATCAACTGAAATAATTAATTCCGACTGAATAAAATCCATTGATAAAATAAATGGACCAGAATTAATAACTGGGATTGAATAACTGATAACTGGGCTCGAAACTCAAGACGAGCAGTATTAATAAAAAGAAATAGTTCAACTGGGAACTAAAAACTGTCATTTTATTAATACAGAACTGGGCTATTTCAACATCTGCTCACGTGTCCTAGCCTTTTGAGGATTTCGAGCACCTCTCTAGAATCTCCCTCGTCCGGATTTTCTAATCCTCCAAGGAGTCCAACTCTTGTCGACTTAGCGCGTGCGTGGCCGCACTCGACCCTATCGCCTAATCCTTGTCCAACGAGGCTTACTGGATGTCCGCGGATAGCCTCGTGCCTCGCACCTTGGCGGTGCTCGACCCAACTAGCCTCGACCTGCTCATGCCTCGATCTGCTCGATACCATGAGTCTAGCCTCAATTCCCCCGACCTCAACCATGCGCGTCCTCGACTCTACGAGCATCGTCCATCTGTTCGTCCTACCGTTCGATTGACCTAGTGGGTGTCGACCACGTGATAGGCCCATTCGAGCTCGCGAGTGTCGACCACCCGACCTTTCTGTTCGGTTCGTTTGGCTTTGACCCCTCGTGCCGCATGCTCGTCCTTACAGGCTCGACCTTGTCGGCTTCCCTGGTCCTGACCATGCATGTCTACGCCAATGTGCGTGTTCGCGCCCTTGCCGTCGGATCATCTCGCGCACCTGCTTGCGCTGATGGATGCGCATCTTCACGTGTACCCTCGCGCGTCTTGCTACGCGGCTCATGCGTATCGCGTGTCTACGCGTTGCGCATTTTCGTCGCGCGCGCCCATCACGAACCTCCTTTGCACAGCCCTGATGGTTCGACTCGTGCCGTTCCTTTTGTGCTCGTGCGCCTCGTATACAGGCTCGTACCCGTCTCTTAGGCCATGCATACGTGAATTTGGCCCTTTCCTCGGCCTTCTTGGGTCATCTCGGCCATCGGCTCTCGGCGTCCTCGGGCCTCGAAACCCACATTCGCATCATTCCCGCCCCCTTAAAGTTTGTCCTTGTCCTCAAGGACTCATCAAATATCTCCATTCGGGGCTCGTCGTCCTCCTCGATCACATCCACCTCTTCTTCCGTTTTCTCGACTCCATCGATCCCGACTATCTTGGCCACGTCCGAAACCTCCTCGAGCCTTGGAGCTTCGACCACCTCGGCTTCTTTAACCTCGACCTCGACGAAGTATTCATCGGGGTATACAGTAGATAGACGGTCCATCAAAACCCGTCGCGACTTGTTCGTCTGTAACTTCTAGGTGGCCCGAAAAATCGAACGAAAAGTCGAGCTCCTCGCATCGTTCCTCAATCACTTGACCCTCTCCGACTACTTTCCCAAGCATCGATGTCTCGAGCGTGTTGGATTTTATTGGATCGTGCTCGTACGATTCACAGGACTCCTCTTCGGCCTCTTTCCACAACTCCTCGACCACCATGTGCTTGTCATCATCGAGGTACACGTCGTAAACAGGCGGGCCTAAGTAGTCGATCGTAACTCCTTCGTTCATGAACACGTCGTCGAATGAAGGTGGGTCCTCGGACTTGATTCGCTCGACCATGAACTCGATGACCTCGTCTTCAACGTAGTCCGCACAATCGAACGGAAATATGGTCTCCTCGTCAAAAAGCCCCAAAAATTCAAACGGGTATGTGTACTCCTCGTAGTCGGTTAGTCCTCGCTCGGTCGTGCACTCGTCATCTTTGTCTGAATGGATGTGTTCGTACTTGGCCGCCTCTTCGTCGTCAAAGTATCCCAAAAACTCCATTGGAAAAACGGGCTCCCCTTGCTCGATCTCAGCTTGCTCGAGCTCTCCTCTGTCCTGATCGTACCCGTAAGGTGGTGGTTGAGCTTCACGCGGGTGTGGTCGATCATCGTGCGGTGGTGGTCGAGCATCGTGCAGGGTTGGTCGATGTGCAACCCTTAAGCACTCGTCGAGCCGGCGGCCCTTGAATTCCTTCTCTTGTTCGTAGTCGACGTGGCACTGCTCGTGCTCCTCAGGTCGTTCGCGCCCGTGCGGCCGCGCCTGCTGGTATTGAAAGTTGCGTGCCATCTCGTCGAACCTCCGGTTCATGATCTCTATTAAATCCCACACCGATGCGTTGGTGGTGTCGAACCCTTCGCCTAGGTTTTTCATGGCCTCGCTCATGCTTCGGAATTGCACGTTCAAGTTCTCGAGTTTGTCCTTCATCTCCGTGTTGGCCATGTCTTTCTTTTCTTGTCGTCGCTCTTTACTTCGTGGACTCATTTTGAAGAGATTTTATTTTTATTTTTATCTTACGTAAGAACCTACCAGGGGAATAGTAATACTTCCGCAAATAATTCTAATCCAAGCCTCACGCAATTCCCACAACACTCAGTATGGGTATCAACACGTTTTTTTTTTTAATTAATAAATTCACGCAGAACAAGCTACGTAACCAAAAGAAAACAACCCAAAGGAAAATTAATTCTCGTGCAAAACATCAAGGTGGACACTCGTGAGGGAAATAAAAATATATATTTTTTTTTTAAATCCCAATCAGCTCACGCAACTTGACTTCTCTTTTTTTTTTGTACTATAGCGACTCACGCGACACTCAAAAACAATAAGACAATTTTTTATTTTTTTTTTATATAAACGTAAATAAAAAATGGGGAAAGAAAAAAAACACACGATCTAACACCTCTCAATGAAAGCACCAATGATGAAGATCGTGTGTTCCGATTGTCGACAAGCCGCTCCAGCGCCTTAAATCGCACGATAGGTGTCTCGCGAGCCACGTAAGCGCCTCTTGAAACAAATAAAATTGCAAAAGAAATCTAGAAGAAATCTAAGGCAAAGTGTTTGAACAAAAGTTCGGGTTTTGTATTAATATTCAATGATGAATAATTTGAATGAGTACATAGGGTATTTATAAGAAAAACTAGATCTAGTCCTATGCCAACTATAATTCTAACTAGGAAATAATATCTAATCCTAAGGTAACTAAATGTCTTGCATCCCAAGACTTATAAAACTCCTAAGTTAATAAAATCTCCTAACAATCTAACTACTCACGTGAATTAACTAATCCTAACATCTAACAAATACTAACGGCTAAATAATATATTCTAACCTAACATGCTAACAATATATATGCTAACCTAATAATTGAATCCTAACTAACAAACTACTAACCTCACCCTAATATCTAATGACTAAACAATACTAACGCCACTAACATATATCTAACAAAATAATTAAGTAATTAAATAATTAATCTAATAAAATGTTTTCTAGAATCTTCGCTCCTCGGCTCGCACGGCTCGCCTCGCGTGCTTGCGTGTCACGCCCGCGCACTCCTCCTCGTGCTCGGTCGCGCGGTGTCCTCGGTCCGTTGCCAACTCCGTCTATGGAAGAGACCCTAGCCGCCTTCTAAGAGTCTTCCACGTTCACACCTCCCTTTTGCGCCTTGCCTACCCTGCTAAGGAAACCGCTCGTGCGCTCGTCCGTATTGCCTTTGCCTATTCCTTCAAGGACTCTTCCTATCGCCAACCTTGTACGCGCGTGACTACATCTGCCCACGTGTCCTAGCCTTTTGAGGATTCCGAGCACCTCTCTGGAATCTCCCTCGTCCGGATTTCCTAATCCTCCAAGGAGTCCAACTCTTGTCGACTTAGCGCGTGCGTGGCCGCACTCGACCCTATCGCCTAATCCTTGTCCAACGAGGCTTACTGGATGTCCGCTGATAGCCTCGTGCCTCGCACCTTGGCGGTGCTCGACCCAACTAGCCTCGACCTGCTCATGCCTCGATCTGCTCGATAGCATGAGTCTAGCCTCGATTCTTCCGACCTCAACCATGCACGTCCTTGACTCTACGAGCATCGTCCATCTGTTCGTCCTACCGCTCGATCGACCTAGTGGGTGTCGACCACGTGATAGGCCCATTCGAGCTCGCGAGTGTCTACCACCCGACCTTCTTGTTCGGTCCGTTTGGCTTTGACCCCTTGTGCCGCATGCTCGTCCTTACAGGCTCGACCTTGTTGGCTTCCCTGGTCCCGACCATGCATGTCTACGCCAATGTGCGTGTTCGCGCCCTTGCCGTCGGATCATCTCGCGCACCTGCTTGCGCTGATGGATGCGCATCTTCAAGTGTACCCTCGCGCGCCTTGCTACGCGGCTCATGCGTATCGTGTGTCTACGCGTTGCGCGTTTTCCTCGCGCGCGCCCATCACGAACCTCCTTTGCACAGCCCTGATGGTTCGACTCGTGCCATTCCTTTTGTGCTCGTGCGCCTCGTATACGGGCTCGTACCCGTCTCTTAGGCTATGCATACGTGCATTTGGCCCTTTCCTCGGCCTTCTCGGGTCGTCTTGGCCATCGGCTCTCGACATCCTCGGGCCTCGAAACCCACATTCGCATCATACGGGCACGGCACGCGCGACTGGCGCGGCTGGTGACCCTAGCCGGTCTTTGCCGGACTTCCGGCCACTTTTTCCGGTGACTACTGAACTAACCCAACATAATATGACATAATACACTTAAAAATGTCAAAAGTCACTAAGAGACTTCGGGTGGATAATAAGGTGGGCTTATAGGGCCGACACGGCTCGTGGCCACACTAGGTCACCGAAATGAACTTACTTAACATGCAAATTGACATAGGGCCGAATAATCAACTCAAAAATCAATGCTATGGAGGCTAGGACATTGGCCAAATACTTGCATGCACATAGACTTGGTTCGGGGGTGAAAATGGCTCAAATTCACTAACCAACTTGACCAAACATATGAACTTGAAGCATGCTAATCTTTTAACCATGTCATACTCATGATGTTTGAGGATTTTTAAGCTATGAAACTCGGCCATATCATGCATGTACAAGAACTTTCGAAATTAGGGCTCCAACTTTCGAAAAATCATAACTCCTTATATCACACGAGCATGGCATCATTTTTATACATGATAATTCCTATTTTATCATGATTAAGCTGGGAAAAATGATAGGTAGGAGCTTACCTTGCTTAAAATTCGAAATGGTGCTATTGGCCACAACTAGGGCACACTCGCGACTTGTGGGCTTAGGCTCAACTTGGAGTCTTGCTTGCTGAGGTTGAGAGACTCAAAAGGCTTATAAAAATCCTGTATACACTTTGATAATCATAAGACTCAAGAGATATGGCTGCATCAAGCTGAGGTGCGGAATCCCTTTCCTTGACCATCCTCTCGCGCGCGTGTGGGTGCTCAAGACTTTGCCTCGGTTTTTTTCTCAATATTTGAGGAGATGATAAGCTCAAATGCTCTAAGTGTCTAAGAGCTTTCCTCAGCTGAACAATGAGGATTAAATAGGGGCTGATGGGCGGAGTTAACAAGGCAAGAAGTGGAGTCCAAACTCACTCCACATGCACATGGAAAAATGGAGTCTTGAGTGGGCATCTTCTTGAACTTCACCACCTGACTTAGCACGATTATTGTGGTCATTTTGGAGCATATTGGCTGAAGGGAGCAGGTTCTGGTCGGGCCTGAGGTGAGTGGGGGACAAGGCATGACACATTTGAATAAAATAATCCTTTGCACATACTCCACTTTGGCTCAATGATAGATGACCATTCTTTAAACTTGCTTAGGGCAATAATAGCTGAATTAATCCCTAATCAACCCCTTAATACACGCATGAAGTTGGGCTATGGAGAAGTGGGCCGAAAACTCCACATTGGGCTCGAGAAGATAGACTACCATGCTGCCGCTGGGCCTGGCGCGAGGGACACGGGAGCGGCATTGCTGGGTTGGCCCGAGGCGATGAGCTGGACTTGTGCTGTGCGCGGGATGATCTTGGGCAAAGCTTAAGGGCTGAAATAAAGCTCTCAACACTTAGAAAAATCCCATAAGTGTTTGGACATGACTCGAGCTCTATCTCGCACGGCATTAGCCATTCTCGCGCGGACTAGGGCGCGGCCCTTTTGGCTTGGGCTCGGCATCACTTGGACCGAGTAGGATACTTGGCTAGGACTGAACTTGTGGCTCGATAAGGAACCAAAATACTTAGGAAAATTTATCCATGCATGCTCGGACAAGACTTGAGCATTCTCGGCATGGTTTGGTCTCAACTCGCGGCACTAGGGCACGAGGGCTTGAACCCTTGCACGAGCTCGGTACGGGGTTCCTCGTGACTGAGGGACTTGGTCTAGGGCTTGATAAAATGATCGACTCATACTTATAAAATACATTAAGTAAGATTATGAGCACGGCTAGGGCTCGAACGAGACTCGGCACTGCTAGGGCTCGATACTCGACTAGGCGCGATACCCGTGACCGAACGACTCGGTTCTGGACACGGCTTGACTTGGACGATATATCGAAACGTACTCGGTTTAGATTATTCGTCAACTAGAATAATTAAATTCCGACTGAATCAAATCCATTTCTAAAATAAATGGACCGGAATTAATAACTGAGATTGAATAGCTGATAACTGGGCTCGGAACTCAAGACGAGCAGTATTAATAAAAAGAAATTGTTCAACTTGGAACTAAAAAGTGTCATTTTTATTAATACAGAACTGAGCTATTACAATCTATCCCCCTTAAAATATTTTCGCCCTCGGAAATACTAAAACTGAGGAAAAACATACAACTAGATACAAATCAGAACTGAAAATCTGGGAAACGAGCTCTGATGTCTACCTCACGCTCCTAAGTGGCATCTGAATCTCCGTGGCGATTCCATCTGATACGAATGAGGGGAACATCTTGGTTCATGAGCCGAAGGACCTTTCGATCCAATACTGCTACCGGCTGCTCCTCGTAAGTCAAATCTGGCTGAAGCTGAATCTTATTATGCTGAAGCACATGCTCGGGATCGCACACGTGTGGGCGTAACATCGAAACATGGAACATGTTATGCACACCAGCCAACTCGGGAGGCAGAGCTACTCGATAGGCGACTTCGCCCACTCGCTCGAGAATCTCGAACGGGCCTATATAGCGAGGATGCAACTTCCCTCTCTTCCCGAAGCGAACGACACCTCTCATCGGTCGAACTTTCAGAAAGACATGATCTCCAGGCTCAAAATGCATCTCTCGTCTATGCTTGTCGGCTGAGGACTTTTGCCGACTCTGGGTCTTGAGCCTCTCTCTGATCTAGGCTACTTGCTCAACTGTCTCCTCGATCAACTTCGGACCGAGTACTCATTGCTCTCCGACGTCATCCCAATAAAGGGGCGAACGACACTTGCGGCCATAAAGTGCTTCGTAGGGAGCCATCTGAATAGACGCCTGATAACTGTTGTTATAGGAAAACTCAACTAGTGGTAGCCACTTCTCCCACTTAGCACCTCTGTCCAGAATCAAGGCTTGGAGCATATCCTCGAACGTCTGGATCGTCTTCTCGGACTGGCCATCCGTCTCTGGATGGTAAGCCGAACTAAACTTTAGTTGGGTGCCCATTGCCTCATGCAAACTCTCCCAGAATCTGCTGGTGAATCTGGGATCTCGATCGGATATGATTGTAACGGGCACTCTGTGCAGTCGGATAACACCACGGGTATATATCTCGGCTAACTGATCCATCGACATGGTCATCGTCACAGACATGAAATGTGCGACTTTCGTCAGCCTGTCTACCACTACCCAAATTGCGTCGTGATGCTCGGACGACTTAGGTAGTCCCGTGACGAAGTCCTTGGTAATCTCTTCCCACTTCCAGCTGGGAATCTCAAGTGGCTGTAGCAGACCTATGGGACTCTTGTGTTCGGCCTTAACTTGCTGACAGACCAAACACTTCTTCACGAAGTCTGCTACATCTCTCTTCATTTCTCGCCACCAGAACGACCTTCTCAGGTCGTGGTACATCTTGGTACTCCCAGGGTGGGCTAAATATGGCGCACTGTAGGCCTCAGTCAGGATTTCCTTGCGTAAAGTCCCGACTTTTGGCACGACAATGCGGCCTCTGAACTCCAAGGCTCCATCTGTGCCTCGGTAAAAGCCCTCTATGCCTCCGGCGTGAACCTTCGCTTCTAAAGTGCGAATGAACTGATCGCAGGATTGCTCCCGCCGGATTCTATCTCTCAGCATGGGCTGAACTCGCATCGAGCTAACACTCCCCGAAATCTCCTTAGGAAGTGAGTCGACGACCTCAATCTGTATTCGGGCAAACTCTCGGATAAGCTGACGCTGATCGGTGATAGAACAAACTGACTCACCCCTCACCTTTCGGCTTAGGGCGTCTGCTACCATGTTCGCCTTCCTCGGATGGTACTGTATGGTGCAGTCATAATCTTTCACAAGCTCCAACCATCGCCTCTGGCGCATGTTGAGCTCCTTCTGTGTGAAGATATACTGCAAACTCTTGTGATCGGTAAAGATCTCGCACCGACCACCATACAGATAATGGCGCCAAATCTTGAGTGCATGCACAATCGTTGCCAACTCTAAGTCGTGCGTAGGGTAATTCTGCTCATGCAGCTTCAACTGACGTGAAGCCTACGCAACGACTTGGCCATCTTGCATCAGCACACACCTAAGACCCTGCTTCGAGGCATCACTATAGATGGTGAAACCCCGAGTAGGATCCGGAATAGTCAGCACTGGAGCCGTCGTAAGCCTCTTCTTGAGCTCCTGAAAGCTCTTCTCACAATGACTCGTCCACTCAACCTTCACAGATTTCCTTGTCAGCTTCAACAAGGAGAGGGCAATCTTCAAAAATCCCTCGATAAATCTGCGATAGTACCCAGCTAGACCGAGAAAACTACGGACCTCGGTGGGGCTTCTGGGCGCTGACCAGTTCCAAATTGCGGCAATCTTCGTCGGATCAACCTCTATGCCTCTCTCGGTGATGATGTGGCCTAGAAATGCCACTCGCTTCAGCCAAAATTCACACTTGGAGAACTTGGCGTACAGCTTTTCTCGCCTAAGGGTCCCGAGAACAACCCTCAGATGCTGCTCATGATCCTCCAAACTCTTGGAGTAGACCAAAATGTCATCGATGAAGACGATAACGAATTGGTCTAAGTACTGATGGAACGCACGATTCATCAAGTCCACGAACACCGCTGGTGCATTACTCAAACCAAACGGCATAACCACGAACTCGTAGTGCCCATATCTCGTCCAGAAAGCAGTCCTGGCTACATCGGACTCCGTAATCTTCAGCTGATGATAGCCTTAGCACAAATCGATCTTGGAAAATACGCAAGCTCCTCTCAGCTGGTCAAACAAGTCGTCTATCCTGGGGAGCGGATACTTATTCTTCACCTTTAACCGGTTGAGATCCCGGTAATCGATGCACATTCTCATGGATCTGTCTTTCTTCTTGATGAATAGGACGGGTGCTCCCCAAGGTGAGACGCTTGGTCGGATAAAACCGAGTTTCAACAACTCCTCGATCTGCGTCTTCAGCTCCTGCAACTCCTTCGGAGCCATTCGGTATGGTTCCCGAGACACCGGTCCTGCTCCTGGAATAAGATCAATGGTGAACTCCACCTGCTTGCTGGGTGATCCTCCTGGTAGCTGATCTGGGAACACATCCACAAACTCACGAACAACGGGAACGTCATGAGGTGTTTGTGCTCTCGATCCTTCATCAACAAGGCTCACCAGGTAACCCTGGCAATCTCCTTTGCGCAGAATCTTCCTCGCCTTCGCCATCGAAACAACATGAGGTAGGGTTCGCGTCTTCGAGCTGAAAAACGTGATCTGACTGTCCTTCGGAAGATGAAGAATAATCTCCCGATCGTGGCAACGAATGGCCGCTCGATAGCGCGTCAACCAATCCATACCGAGAATGAGGTCGAAATCCCTCATCTCGATAACATAAGCTTCGGCCTTCAATATTCGGCCGCCAATACTAAGGTTAAGGTCCTCTGCCTTGGAGCTCGTCACTATCTTCCTTCCCGAGGCTAGACTCACCTCGAGAGGGTCAACAGTGTTAACGGGCTGAACTCCAATGGCCTCTACACATCGAGTCGACACAAACGAGTGCGTCGCACCAGTGTCGAACAGGGCAAATATAGGCATATCATTTAAAATAATCATCCCAGACATATTACCTGGGTTCTGCTCTGCCTCAGCCTGCTCGACTGCATAAACCTGGGTCTGCTCCTCGCCTCTGCTGCTGAGGCGGCCTCTGCTGCTGCTGCTGTTGTCGGGGCTGCTGCTGCTGCTGCCTATCCGGACAGTTCCGGATGGTATGTCCAGGCCTCCGACAGTGAAAGCAGACGATCTGCCCAGCAAGACACTCTCCGCGGTGTGGGCGTCCGCATGTGCCACATGCTAGAACCTGTGGTTGTCTCTGTCTGTTCCTCCGGTGATTCTGCTGACCCTTCCACTTCTTCTTGTTCTTAGGCTTCGCCTGCTGAACAGAGGCTGGCTGAGCTGGGGGCAACACTGGGGGCTGAACTGATGGCTGTACTAGATCCATCTTCAGACTGGCGTCTGTCTCCTGGGCCTTAGCGACGACATCGGTGTAAGACTGTACGCCATGTCCCGCTACGTGGTGACGGATAGCTGGCAGTAATCCATCACGGAATTGTCTCGCCTTCTTCGTCTCAGTGTCCACCAGATAAGGGACAAAGGACCCGAGACGAATAAACTCCCGCTCATACTCATCCACGGAGCGGTGGCCCTGCTTAAGCGCCAAGAAATGGCGCTCCATCTCAGCCTAGTAGGTATCCGGGTAATACTTCTCCCGCAGCATCTCCTTGAACTGTGGCCATAGGTTCTCCTTCTCACCAGGGCGCAAGGCCCAGTAGGAGTTCCACCACAGCCTAGCGTCTCCTGTCATCTGAACCTGGGCACACAGAATGTTGTGCCTCTCGGAGCACTCGATGATCTCGAAAATGGCCTCGAGACCCTGGATCCACTCATCAACTAGGCGTGGATCTCCCTGCCCCGAAAACTTATCTGGGTTGTAGCCGCGAAACTGGGCGACTACCTCAGCCTGGGTCATCTCTCTTTGAGCTTGGTTCGGACGACGGGCCATCTGAGAATAAGCCACGTAACTGGGTCAGAACAGGAGATGAAATTGAATAAGGCTGAAAGAAAACGCTGAATACTAAGATAGACACAAATTTCTTGACGAGTTGCTGAAAATATCTCGATAATCTAGAGTTTGACTAGAGTTCGAATCTAGAGTTCTGAATTCTGATAGAGGACATATCTGATACTGCTAGGAGTCTTACACTGATCTGAGCATCTAAGGTTCGGATTATCTGAATCCTATTGAGCATAGACGTAGTACAGTTTGCTTATATAAATTTTGAAAAACTTTTACAACATGCACTTACCTGGTAGCCGGCGCGGCGTGAGTGTGGTGTGGTCGGGCTTTGTAAAATTTCCTGTCTTTCAAAACATTCAGAAGCACAAAAGTGCTCTAATACCAACTGCATCACCCAGCTACTAAGGTCCAGTTTTTCGCAAATGTTACCTTCGAAAATGCTTATAAATTTTTCACAATCATTTCCAAACTTATCTCGGGATGCTGCTAAAAACTTATTTGCTTTGAAAATCCGTTTTCCTTAACTAGGTCTATCAACTGGTTTAGACTTTAAAAAAATCAGATTTAAAGCTTTTATCAAATCTTGCATTTTTAACTGGTCCCGTTCGCACTGGCGAACTTGGTCTGAAAATGCAAATTCGAAATAAAAGCAAGCATAGCGGAAAGTCTGAAAATGCGTGGAAATATTAGTTATACAAAACATGATAACAAATGTCCCTGGAACGGCTCGCTCTGCCATCTCCACGACCACAACCACCACAGCTCGACTCACGCCTGCCCGCCGACCCTGCCATCTGAAAATTTAAAGTGGGGGTGAGTACGGTCCACTTGTACTCCATAAAAATCCATTCTAAAGTAAACAACAATAATAATAATGATATCACAGAACCGGTATATATAAGTAAACTGAAATCTCCCAGAACACTATGCCCGGTAACTCCCGGAACACTCTGGCCGGTAACTCTCGGACTCTCTGGTCGGTAACCGTGTGCACACTCTGATGGTATAACTATGGCGAACTGGCTAACATCAGAACTTAGGGAAGGCAAACTTGGCCTTAACCCCAAGCGGATAAAACTCATATACATACCTGAACGTGATATCGACTATTATACTCAATGTATAACCCAGACTGGGTCCCCACCTGATCTGCTTTGAAAATATGTAAGTGCGGTTGTGCTGGTAGCTGACTCCTCAAGCTACATAAAAATATAAGCAAACAAATATACTAAGTACTATGCTCAATAATATGCTAAGATGCTCTACTCTATCAGATTACTCATCCGGATATGAAGGAACGCTCTAAGGGTTCACTAAAATAATTCTAAGTCCGGAAATTAGACTGATGCGCTTAACTGATCTGGTTTGGCTCGGAAAATTACTTAAATTTTGGAATAAGACTAGGACCAAAAATCACAAACCAAAACTGACTCGAACCGCCGGCTAAACCGGCCGGTTCGCTCACTAACTGAACTGGGTCGGGCTGAACCGGACCGGGTCGGACCACCGGTTCACTCAGGACCGGGTGGTCACGGGCTGCACGGACTGGCCGGTCTCGGTCCCGTGCTGGGCCGGCTGGGGCCCTGGCACGGCACTAAGCACGAGCTGTGTGCGACCGACCCCAGTGCTAGGCGCTGTTGGGCGCGGGTTGTGCGGCTGGCACGGGCCCTGGCACGACTGGGTTCGCCAGTACGAACGGGTGCAGACTAATATGCATGATTCGATAAAATATGAATTTGATTTCTTTAAGTCTAAACCAGCCGTTAGACCTAGTCTAAAGAAAACAAATTTTTAAGCAGAAAAGTTCTTAGCAGCATCCTGAGATAGTTGCAAATGATTTCGAAAAATATATAAGCGTTTCAGAAAGAGTTAAAAATTGCGAAAAATTGGCCCTAAGTAGCGGGGTGTTGCAGCCGAGCGCTGTCGGAAGTGCTCTAGCGCGACTGGCGCTGAGACCTCGCTGGCTGGCACGGACATGCGCTGCTGGGCGCTGTCACGTGTGATGGGGCTTGCGGTGCCTCGCGAGCGCTAGGCGCGGGCACGGACAGAGGCACTGCCTGGCCTCTGCGACGCGGCACGGGCACGGCACGCGCGACTGGCGCGGCTGGTGACCCTAGCCGATCCTCGCCGGACTTCCGGCCACTTTTTCCGGTGGCTACTGAACCAACCCAACATAATATGACATAATACGCTTAAAAATGTCAAAAGTCACAGAGAGACCTCGGGTGGATAATAAGTTGGGCTTATAGGGCCGACGCAGCTCGTGGCCACACTAGGTCTTCGAAATAAACTTACTTAACATGCAAATTGACTTAGGGCCGAATAATCTACATCAAAAATCAATGCTATGGAGGCTAGGACATTGGCTAAATACCTGCATGCACATAGACTTGGTTCGGGGGTGAAAATGGCTCAAATTCACTAACCAAATTGACCAAAATATGAACTTAAAGATGCTAATATTTTAACCATGTCATACTCATGATTTTTGAGGATTTTTAAGCTATGAAACTCGGCCATATCATGCATGTACAAGCACTTTCGAAATTAGGGCTCCAACTTTTGAAAAATCATAACTCCTTATATCACACGAGCATGGCATCATTTTTATACATGATAATTCCTATTTTATCATGATTAAGCTGGGAAAAATGATAGGTAGGGGCTTACCTTGCTCAAAATTCGAAATGGTGCTATTGGCCACAACTAGGGCACACTCGCGACTTGTGGGCTTAGGCTCGACTTGGAGTCTTGCTTGCTGAGGTTGAGAGGCTCAAAAGGCTTATAAAAATCCAGTATACACTTGGATAATCATAAGACTCAAGAGATATGGCTGCATCAAGCTGAGGTGCGGACTCCCTTTCCTTGCCCCTCCTCTCGCGCGTGTGTGGGTGCTCAAGACTTTGCCTCGGTTTTTCTCTCAATATTTGAGGAGATGATAAGCTCAAATGCTCTAAGTGTCTAAGAGCTTTCCTCAGCTGAACAATGAGGATTAAATAGGGGCTGATGGGCGGAGTCAACAAGGCAAGAAGTGGAGTCCAAACTCACTCCACATGCGCATGGGAAAATAGAGTCTTGAGTGGGCATCTTCTTGAACTTCACCACCTGACTTAGCACGATTATTGTGGTCATTTTGGAGCATATTGGCTGAAGGGAGCAGGTTCTGGTCAGGCCTGAGGTGAGTGGGGGACAAGGCATGACACACTTGAATAAAATAATCCTTTGCACATGCTCCACTTTGGCTCAATGATAGATGACCATTCTTTAAACTTGCTTAGGGCAATAATAGCTGAATTAATCCCTAATCAACCCCTTAATACACGCATGAAGTTGGGCTATGGAGAAGTGGGCCGAAAACTCCACATTGGGCTCGAGAAGATGGATTACCATGCTGCCGTTGGGCCTGGTGCTAGGGACACGGGCGCGGCATTGCTGGGCTGGCCCGAGGCGATGAGCTGGACTTGTGCTACATGCGGGATGATCTTGGGCCGAGCTTAAGGGCTGAAATAAGGCTCTCAACAATTAGAAAAATCCCATAAGTGTTTGGACATGACTCGAGCTCTATCTCGCACGGCATTAGCCACTCTCGCGCGGACTAGGGCGCGGCCCTTTTGGCTTGGGCTCGGCATCACTTGGACCGAGTAGGATACTTGGCTAGGGCTGAACTTGTGGCTCGATAAGGAACCAAAATACTTAGGAAAATTTATCCATGCATGCTCGGACAAGACTTGATCATTCTCGTCATGGTTTGGTCTCAACTCGCGGCACTAGAGCGCGAGGGCTTGAACCCTTGCACGAGCTCGGTGCGGGGTTCCTCGTGACCGAGAGACTTAGTCTAGGGCTTGATAAAATGATCGACTCATACTTATAAAATACTTTAAGTAAGATTATGAACACGACTAGGGCTCGAACGAGACTCGGCACTGCTAGGGCTCGATACTCGACTAGACGCGAACTAGGCGCGATACCCGTGACCGAACGACTCGGTTCTGGACACGGCTTTACTTGGACGATATATCGAAACGTACTCGGTTTCGATTATTCGTCAACTAGAATAATTAAATTCCGACTGAATCAAATCCATTTCTAAAATAAATGGACCGGAATTAATAACTGAGATTGAATAGCTGATAACTGGGCTTGGAACTCAAGACGAGCAGTATTAATAAAAAGAAATAGTTCAACTTGGAACTAAAAACTGTCATTTTTATTAATACAGAACTGGGCTATTACATCACATTTTCATTTGAGCACATTAAGATGCAACAAACAGGTCAAACAATAAATACAGACATGTTTTCGGGATTCGTTAAACTGCTCGCGCGACAATTTTGTAAAACGATAACTCACTCAATATAACTCGGATTTACGAAATTCCAAATCTCACTTAATGGAAACAGGATAAACTATATTTTATGTGAAGAACATAACTTCATAAAACGAGTACTTTAGGTTCATTACAGTAGTGCAACAGAGGTAGCAATTCTTCATGTCATACCCAAAACAACATTTAACATCATGCTTCGAGCTAACATGAATTCACTCTTGCTAAAACGCAAGAGACATCAAACATACAATACCAGAGGTTGAACAGAGGATATAAACATCCATAATACTAGCAACCTATAAAACATCGACTCATCCCATACTTTTTGAAACCTGGCAAAGATCCGAAGTGGGCGAATACATTCCCGGTTCTCATTGACCGGGTCCTCACTTGGAGACATTGAATAGAATTATATAGCAAGGGAAACCGCTATGGGCATAACTTATCTCAATAACAATATACTGAAACTCGTAACAAGGAACCTCTAGAGTCCGAACTTGACTCTATATCACTAGAGTTCAACATTAACCCAAAGGTTGATAGATTTCCTAAGCCCCAAATAATTACGTGATATATATATATATATATATATATATATATATATATATATCAATTCACAACACAAGTAGTTTCATTGGTACTTATGTAAAAATACAAATTTTCCACATATTAAGTATTTTCATTGATACTTATAAAACATACCTTTAAGCAGCGCGGCATGACGGAGACGAGTGGTCATAACACAGGGTCTAAAGCACATAAACATGTTTTCACATATATGCCAATCTACAGAAACACGGACTGACTCTGATACCAAACTGTAACGTCCCACTTTGAATTCAAAGAAAATCAATGGCTTTTTCAAAAATCATAGTAAAATTTTTGAAATTTATTTTTCAAAATCATAAATGCTTTGGCGTTACTCATTCATTTTCAAAATACAGTTCAAGTCATATCTGAACTACGAGGATTCATGACCCGAGTTTACAATGGTTTTCATTAACCATATTCTCAACCATATAAACAATAAGCATAAACGTCATAAATATCAAAGATAGGTTTCTCAACATAAACCAAATCCAAAACGTTTTCAAAACCAACATGTTTTCAAAATCCAAACTATCATCATGTTCGATTAACCAACATAAGTTCATGAAAAAGCGAAAGCAAATTAATAAGCATAAATAACAGGCAAGACCACCACTCGCCTTGTCTCGTCATGCGCCACTGCTTAACCTGCATCCGTTAAGAGCAGGTGGGAGTGAGCATAAGATGAAAATAATGCTCACACTATGCAATGCACATTTTATAATATGTTAAATAGGCATGGTCACAGCATGAACATAAACAATATCACATATGTCACATCTCCACATAACATAAACATAAATACTCCTGTGTACATATCTTTCATTAGTCGCGGAAAGGGGATTCATTATCCTAACGGCGAGAGTACATGCCACGCAACGGGCACGGCCTTTCATTAAGTCTTAAGGAGACTTGCCTTGCAACGGGAAACCATATTACATCGTCGGGGACAACCGTACCGACGGCCGTAACAGCTCACATCGATAGGCTACATATTCACGTTCATACATAGATCACGCCAAAACGGAAAACATATTTAAACACACATTGCACAGATATTTTAGAATAACTAACCCACCTGGATGATCGGATTGACGATAGCAAAATCAGAGAAGACGTAGGTCGAGGCTTGACTCCTCACACACCTACATTAAGACAAGATCCTACAATCAATATCTATCTTGACTTAAACGGAAAACACAAATTATACTTAGTCGAACTTGATTCAACTAAGTTATTAGTGAAGTCCTGTGGACGTTGGAACACTTAGAATCGGCACTATACTCGACCAAATCACACATGGGAGTTAACATAAGTCAAACTAATGAAGAAACGGAAAGAGAGTCGATTTACAGTTTTTAACACAAAAACCATAATTTGAAGTTACTAGTCAATAATCACAAAATTAAGTTGATCAGGTTGCCCTACGAATTAGAATCTGAAATTTTAACCAAAAATACACCTCCCATCACTTAGAAAAACCACCAAGTTTCAGCCTCAAATTCAAAGCACATGAATTTATAAAATTCATACAAGTTAACAGCAAAACGAGCATAAATTCACATCCAAATCTAATGAACGAATCACGACCTGATATGTTAACACCAAAATCTACAGCACGTGAGTGACAACACATAACAATTTCAGCCATGGACATTAATTGTACGAATATTAAAAATTAATACAAGTTTCTGTAGTTTTCAAATTTTAATTAAAACCGAAGCAATTTGAACTCCAAAAATTCTAATCTTTTTACAGCATGAAACTTCACATAAAAAAGCACTTCAGCCACATATCTGAATTTTTCAGCAACTGACCAATTTATCATAATTAAAACAACTTCCAGCAGAATCACAAAATAAATTATTTACCTCAGCTAATAGAGTCCAAAAATTCTAAAACTTTTACACCGCGTATAAACATGATAGAGGCAAAACATACTCAAATTTCAGTATAATTGAAGCACGGACCAATTTATGATGCATTTAACATATTTCTGCCCATAAATCACTTTAATTATTTAAAATAGCTACAGGCCAAGAAAAATTATGAAATTTTTACACAAGCCTGATATTAATCAGCAGACATAACCCTCAAAATTTCAAGGCAATCCGACAAAAGTTTCAAAAATTCTAACACTAAAACAGCGAGCATACGAGTTCAACAATTTCACACATAATTCATAACACTTAATTCTCGTCCGAGACCTTCTCTTAAGTCCAAGGACTCGACATGGTTCCAAAATCCACAGCCTTCCATGCATTTCGAGGTCTCACTCGATTTCTCAAAATCGAGGAGGTCCACAAAACACAAACAACACACTAAATCCAATTTTTCACATAACATTATAACGTGTACATTAAATCGCAAAGTAAGCACAACACGTCAATTAAACACATAACGCAAACAATATACACGATTTAACGAGACGGGGTTCGACTAGGTATCGTTCTCGGGAAAAGCTCAGAAAAACGGAACAAAAAGGTGAGGGGCGAGCTCACGGTGGTTAGCGGCGGTGCTCGGCGGCTGCACTGGACTCGCGAAGGTGGTACAGCAGCGGAGGAGGGTTCGTCACTGCTGCTAGGTCACGGCCAGAGGTCGCTGCTCGATCGGGAAGGTCACCGGAGTTGCTGGAAAACGCGGTGGCGCGTGGAGGAGCAGTTGACAGTGGCGGGTCGCGGCGTGATGATGCTTCGCGGGGTTGCTGTCGTCGCTGCGGAGGAGAGCTCGTCGGTGGATGATGACGGGGCATGCGTTTGCAGGCTCGCCGGAATTTGAACTGGCCGCGGCGGAGGGTCGCAACAGAGAAGGAGTTGCGTTGTCGGGGCTCGCCGGGAGAAGTCGCTGCGTGACTGGGACCTCTCGAACGGTTGCTGGGCGAGCGGGAATCGCAGGAATTGCGACGAGTGCTCGCGGTGGAAAGCCTGCGCGCGGCGGTTTTCTGGCGAACGAGGAGATGATAACGTGACGATGAGGTGCTGAGAGCTATGAGCGAGAGAAAAGAAAGGCTGAGGGACGTGCGATCAGATTTCTCTTGCGTGACTGCGGCGAGAAATTGATCGAAGGAGAAGGGTTCTCAATATCTGATGAAAAGCTGCGCGAGTGGGAAAATAATAGGGTAAAAGTTGGTTTCTCAATTGCTAAGGAAATCCCAATGGGCCAAACATAACACGAATTTGGGCCAAAAATAATACTTGGTCTTGGGCCGAGACTCTCTTGCAATTGAGCCGCAGATAAATGCGACATGAAAAATTGACTAAAGATGGTTCGAGATAAAATTAAACCGGCTAACTAAATCTGAAAGGGGCCGAATTTAATTCAAACAGGCCGAACTAATTAACTCAAATTGGGCCGGAATATAATACTAGAAGCTCGGGTCAAAAATGGTTCGAAAATGAGTTAAAACGGATAAATTCGGTTTGATCGCACGACAATTAAAATGAACTTCGGATAATATTTATCTATATATATAATACATACATTAATTAATTAATAATAATAAACATTTAGACATTTAATAACAAATAAGCATTTAATAATAATAATAATAATAATAATAATAATAATAATAACAATAAATATTAATAATAAAAATAAATAAACTAAAAATTATTCATAAATAATCGGGGCATTACATTATATTTTTGAAAATCCAAATCTTTGGGAGTTTTTGAAAAAACACAGACGTAGTACCATCCTTTTATATGAAGAGTTTTCATCCAATCATTGTGTAACACCCCACCTTATCTAACTTTTCTGAATAAAAATTTCGTGATTATCTTCGAAAGATAGAGGTACTGTTTTCGAAAATATTGAAACTTAACTTGCGGGATATTACTTAGTTACTAACATGACTTCTTACTTTTTCTTTCTTTTACTCATGAATATATCAACATATAAAATCTAATTGGAGAATATAAATAAGGAATAATTATACATAACATAATTATACATACATACTTATTGTTCTGATTTATCAGTACGAAAAATACATAAAATATAGTCATAAATATTTTAATACAAACCAACATAAACACAAATATAATAATTGTCCAGCTTTATTCTAACATCACCACACCACTGCTTGGCTCACGCTCCATGCTGAACTCCATCACCTGAAAAACAGAATGGGGGCGTGAGCAAAACCACTATGCTCCGTAAAAACCAACACTGAATAAACAGCACATATAATCCCATATCATGAATTAAGTATATACATAAATAAAACTTTACTGTACTGGTGTAACATCCGAAAACTGTACGGATTATCATGTGATTACACTCTGGGGGTCGCCTCCCCAGAAACCCAGGATGGGAAAACCTTCCATACAAGACCGGGTGATCATAAACTCATCTTAACTTGACCACAAACAGAATAACTTGACCGTTCGGGTAAAATATCTACATACATACCTCATACATGGTACAAGATTATGAGCAATGTAACACCCAGTGCAGGTCCCCCACCTGATATGTTGAAAAGACTTTGCAAGTGCTGAGTAACTGATCTAGCTGTTGGAGGCTCGACTCTCCACAACTACCACATATACAAACAAATATATCTAAGTATATTTTTCTAACAATCACAGATATCTCTAAAAATTATTAAACTTGATAATTAAATAGTAGATATATTTATATATTCTCTTATAAAATTTTTATATCAAAAGCACTTTAATAGTTCAAACCACTCAAGTGTTAAAATTAATATATAATTATGCTAATTTTACGCCTAACTTCAAATAATTTTAAAAATTCACCTACTTATCACATCAAGTTTAAACTTGGTGATCTTGAAAAATACTCATACAAGAAATATTGATAATAGTTTCACATTAAAAACTTGAATGTGTAGTGAGTTCTATTGCATGTAAAATCAGCTTAAAAGGCATGGATTTTAGAATTTTTAACTCCTTCATTTCTCAACATAAAATTCTGAAATTTAACAGGTAAACTCTTAACATATAGATATACATATCATTAAAATTTCACATTTTTCTCATGTATATAAATTGACTTATTCGAGTTTAAAATAAGCAGCTGAAACTTGGTATAAAAATTTAATTTACATGATAAACTCAAAAATCATTTATTCAAGCTATACTTAACCAAATGACCTAATTCTTATTCCTATATAATCATCATTTACACAAGAAATAACCATATGAAGTATACTATGCCAAGTTATTCATATTATGTTAAAATTTAAATCAAAACAGGACATATATAACATGTGATTGAGCTTGAGACAACTTATCATTTTTCATGCTTAAAATTTCTTAAAGTTTAATATATCTAACATGTAAATACATTATTATACACTTAATATCAACTACAACACATGATAAAAAGTTAGCATCTAACCTCCTTCAAGAAATTTGAAAATAAAACTCCGGAAGTTGATCTCAACCTATCTTCGGCAAGATTTCTCTCGGTTTTTCTTCCTCACTCTATAGCTAAGACTTTGCTTATTTTGGTGTGATTTTCGTTTCTAGGCTGATGCTCCTTTATATAGAGGAGCAAAGGAGACAACATCACCTTCTTCACATCAACACTCCATCATAATAAACTCATTAGGGCCCTTGCCATTAATGTTTTTCTAAAATCTTACACAATTGTGAGTAAGCTTTGAAAAGTACTTGTAATGCATGATTCATCTTGTATATATCAAGACAAAACCTTTCTCTTTGACTACATCTTGATATGGCTCGAAATTAAGCTAAAATGACTCATTTATTACTTAAGAATACTAAAAAAATGTTTATAAAAATAAATAAAGATAAAAAATAGAAATCATAACTTGTAAACTTCTCCATTTATAGTCAATGCTTAGAAAGGGCCATCATGTGATCCTAATCTGATTTTCATGATAAAATTGGAGACTTAATGAAAAATATAGAATTTACGGAACCGAATTCCGACTTAAAACGAACGATTACCGTAAAATCTAAAATTTTAAATTTCTCGCTTTTGTTTTCTGCAGTTTTCCTTTTATGTGGAAAATTTTTTTATTCTTATCATGTCTCAACTTATAATAACATGTCACATGATATGTATATCAATATCAAGTAATTTCATGAGAAATAATATGGTTTAAATCTAACACTTTATTTAATTAAAAAAAAAAACAATATCACTTACTATTTATTTATTTATTTTCTAAAATTGTGCTGATTTCCTTTCTGAAAATCCATGCTAAAATTCATCTTGATGTTTACTAAATACATAGATATAAATTTTTGCGAAATCAAATCGGAATCGGACTTAAATTCCGACAACAACCGAAAACTGAAAAAAAACTTGAATATTTAGAATATATTCTTAATAATTTAAATAAACTATCTTGTCTAAATCAAATAGAACCTTATAACTTATCAATTTAATCACATACTTAGGAAATTTATATCATTTATACGACTAACTAAATTTTTATGAAAAACACTTCTGATTTCACTTTAAAGTCGAGCAAAGTGAATCGGATTTATTTATTAACTGAACGGGGCGTTACAACCTATCCTCCTTAAAATATTTTCGTCCTCGGAAATACAAACTAAAGTACAGAGGTCATAACTATAACTATGCACAACTTAAAACTTAAAATCGGGATACCTAACTCTGAACTCAGCTTTTCTCTCCCAAGTGGCTTCGTCCTCACTGTGGTGGCTCCAACGTACTTTGACGAACGGTATCTCTCTATTTCTCAGCCGTCGAACCTTTCGGTCCAGAATAGCTATCGGCTATTCATCATAAGTCAGGTTCTGCCCGACTTCTAACCCGTCAAAGCTAACTATATGACTCGGGTCATACACGTATTTCCTCAACATCGAAACATGGAAAACATTATGTACACCCGAGAGCTCAGGAGGTAATGCTAGGCGATACGCTACTTCGCCCACTCGCTCGAGAATATCAAATGGCCCTATAAAACGGGGCTGCAACTTCCCTCTCTTCCCGAACCGAACTACGCCTTTCATCGGCATAACTTTTAAGAATACTTTATCGTTCTCATCAAACTCAATCTCTCTTCTACGCTTGTTGGCATAGGCTTTCTGTCTACTTTGTGCCTCTTTCAGTCTCGCTCGAATCTCTGTGACCTTTTGTACTGTGTCCTCAATCAACTCAGGACCGAGAACTTGTTTTTTGCCAACCTCATCCCAATAAAGGGGTGATCGACACTTGCGCCCGTACAAAGCTTCGTACGGTGCCATCTTGATCGACGAGTGATAGCTATTATTATAGGCAAACTCTATCATAGGTAACAATTTCTCCCATGAACTACCTCGCTCAAGGACACAAGCTCGAAGCATGTCCTCAAGTGTCTGAATAGTCCGTTCTGATTGTCCGTCGGTTTGTGAGTAATAAGCAGGACTGAACTTTAACTGCGTTCCCAAAGATTCATTCAAACTCTCTCAAAATAGACCTGTGAATCTGGGATCTCGATCGGATACAATCGAGGCTGGTACTCCATGGAGTCGAACAATCCCACGAAGGTAAATCTCGGCTAGCTTTTCCATGGACATCTCCATACTAACGGGCATAAAGTGGCCGACTTGGTTAGAAGGTCCACTACAACCCATACCGCGTTGTGCTGCTCAGACGACCTCGGTAATCCTGTGACAAAATCCATGGTCAATTCCTCTCACTTCCACTGCGGAATCTCTATGGGCTGGAGAAATCCCGGTGGATATTTATGTTCAGCCTTCACATGTTGGCAGATCAAACATTTATTCACAAACTCAACTACATCTTTCTTCATGCCCTTCCACCAAAACGACCTTTTCAAGTCATGATACATCTTAGTGCTGCCGGGATGTGCCAAATATGGTGCACTGTGAGCCTCAGCCAAGATCTCCTTTCTCAAGGCTTCAACGTTTGGCACAACGATTCTCCCTTTGTACTGTAAAGCACCATCCGTTCCTCGATCAAAACCCTCTACTCCATCAGCATGAAACTTAGCCTCCAACGAGCGAATGAACTCGTCGGAAGTCTGTTCTAGCCGAATCTTATCTCGGAGTGTAGGCCACATTCTCAATGAACTAATACTTCCCATCATCTCTGAATGGGGAAGTGATTCGACCACTTCTATCTGCACCCGAGAAAAATCTCTTATCAACTGACGCTGCTGGGTGATTATGCAGGCCAGCCCGCCCCTTTCCTTCCTGCTAAGGGCGTCAGCTACTATGTTCACCTTTTCCGGATGATAGTTAATAGTGTAGTCATAATCCTTCACCAGCTCCAACCATCGCCTCTGTCGCATGTTGAGCTCTTTTTGGGTGAAGATATACTGCAAACTCTTGTGGTCTGTAAAAATATCACATCTGCTGCCATACAAATAATGCCTCCATATCTTCAGAGCGTGTACCACTGCTGCCAACTCAAGGTCATGAGTTGGGTAGTTCTCCTCATGCGGCTTTAGCTGTCGAGAAGCATAAGCCACAACTTTACCTTCTTGCATCAGTACACAGCCTAGACCCTGTTTCGAGGCATCACTATAAATAGTGAAACCTTGAGTGAGATTCGGTATAGTTAACACATGCGCTGTTGTAAGCCTTTCTTTGAGTTCTTGGAAACTCGCCTCACAACGGTCACTCCATTCAAACTTCACTGATTTCCTCGTCAAACGAGACAGAGGTAAGGCTATCTTAGAAAACCCCTCGATGAAATGCCTGTAATAACCAGCTAACCCAAGGAAACTTCGAACCTCGGTGGCATTCTTCGGTGTTGACCAATTCTGGACGGCCTCAATCTTTGCTGGATCAACCTCTATTCCTTTCTCCGTTACAATGTGGCCTAGAAAAGCTACTCGATCGAGCCAAAATTCGCACTTTGAAAACTTGGCGTACAATTTCTCTCGTCTTAGAGTCTCTAGCACAGTTCTCAAATGCTCCTCATGCTACTCCGGACTACGCGAATAGACCAAAATATCATCAATAAAGACGATAACAAACTGGTCTAAGAAAGGATGAAAGACACGGTTCATGAGATCCATGAACACCGCCGGTGCATTACTCACACCAAACGGCATCACAACAAACTCATAGTGACCGTATCTCGTTCGGAAAGCGGTTTTGGCCACATCAGCTTCCTTGATTCTCAGCTAATGGTAGCCAGAGCGGAGATTAATCTTTGAAAATACTCTGACTCCCCTCAACTGATCAAACAAGTCCTCTATCCTGGGAAGTGGATACTTGTTTTTCACCGTCAACCGGTTTAAATCCCGGTAGTCGATGCACATGCGTAAGGTCCCGTCCTTCTTCTTAACAAAGAGGACAGATGCTCCCCAGGGTGAAACACTCGGTCGAATTAAACCGAGCTTAAGTAGCTCCTGGATCTGAGACTTCAACTCTTGATGCTCTTTCGGGGCCATTCGATACGGAGCCTTCGATACTGGTCCTGCCCCTGGCACCAGATCGATCGTAA
Organism: Striga asiatica; assembly: GCA_008636005.1. Classification (NCBI taxonomy): domain Eukaryota; kingdom Viridiplantae; phylum Streptophyta; class Magnoliopsida; order Lamiales; family Orobanchaceae; genus Striga; species Striga asiatica. The sequence goes on along the minus strand of BKCP01011403.1, from coordinate 737,597 downwards.
ACTCTACTTGGCGGTTTGGTGGTACTCCTGGCAACTGCTCCGGAAAAACGTCCACGAAATCGCGTACAACTGGAATATCTCTAGGTGTCTGCTTCTCTGAGTTTTCTTCCACTAAGCTTACTAAATAGCCTTGGCAGTCCTCCTTCTGCAGATATTTAGCCGCCTTTGTCATGGATATAACACGTGATAAGGTTCTCGCCTACGTCCCGAAGAACGTAATATGCTTTCCCTCGGCTAACCTAAGATTCACTTCTCTGTCGCGACATCTAATGTCCGCCTGATACTTCTCTAGCCAATCCATACCGATTATGAGATCAAAGTCTCTCATCTCTATCATAAATGTATTGGCCTCTAGAGTTTTGCCGCCTATGTCAATACTAAGGTTCTTGGCCAAGGAGTGCGTTACTATCTTCCTCCCTGAGGCTAGACTGATCTCAAGGGGGTCGACAATACTCACTCCTTGAACCTTTACCACTTCTAGACACTTAGTTGAGACGAATGAATGAGTCGCCCCAGTGTCAAATAAGGCAAAGACTGGTACGTTGAATAATGAAATCATTCCAGACATCGTACCTGGCTGCTCGGCTACCTCCGTCTGGTTAAGTGCAAAGATATGTGCAGGTCCACCTTGTGGTTGATTCTGAGCTGGCTGACGCTGACCCTGCTTGTAACACCCCACTTTGATTTAAGAAATAATCCATGGCTTATTTCAAAATCATGTTTACATTTTCGAAATTCATTTTTCAAAATCCATATCATTAGGGCATTATCATGATTTCAATTCATATTTGAAACCTCACGGGAATTCATTACCCGGTTTTTCACATGGACTTTATTGTCCTAAAACCAACAATTCACATGATATTCAAATAACACATTCATCCTGAATATCCAATCATAGTTCAATAATACGAACCAAAACATAAGTTCAAAACCAACATTTTCAAATGACATGTTCTGAAAGAAATTCACATGCTCAAAACCCAAGCAGTTCAAGTTCATCAAATCGGGTTTAACTTATTCAAATAAGCAATGCGTAAACAAATAACATAAAATGACCATCCACTCGCCATCACGCCATCGTGCCCGCCTTGATTAACCTGAAACGTGAATTTCAGGTGGGGATGAGCACAATAGGAAAAAGTAGTGCTCACCACTATGCAATAAATTATATATTAAGACAGAATAAGCATGGTCGCAGCATGAACACGAATCATTCAACTATCACATCTCCTAATCATAACATTTTACTCATGTGCACATTTATCATTAGCCATTGAAGGTCGAAACCGCACACAACAATGGGAGTAAATACCGAAGGGTGTACAACTCCCCTCGGCCTTGCCTATCATTAGGCTAGGGAGACTGCCTATCATTAGGCACCGTCGAAGGTCGAAACCGCACACGACGACGGGGATAACCGTTTGAAGGTCGAAACCGCACACATCGAAGGTTACAGGTTCACATGCATACATTGATCACACCATTCGACTTTCATAAAGAATTTAATGCATAAGAAATTTTGAATAACCCACCTGGTCGCGAAAAAGAGACAATCACGAAAGCCCGAATAGGTTGCGAGCTCGGCTCGTCAAACCCCTACATTAAGTCCAGATGTTATAATCAACCTCTATTCTGGCTTAGACGGAAAATCACAATCATACTTAGTCGAACTTGATTCAACTAAGTTGTTCGTGAAGTCCTGTGGACGTTGGAACACTTAGACTTGACATCTAGACTCAACCAATTACACATGGGAGTTCACATAAATCCATCTAAGGATTGACCAAGTCAAACACTTAATGAAACAAAGGACGAGTCGGTTTACAGTTTTTATTCTAAAAACCACATTTACGATTATACTAGTTTAAATCACAAAAATGAGTTGACAAGGTTGCCATTTGAATTTAGCTCTCAAATTTTAACCAAAATTTCACCTCCCAGAGATAAGCAAAACTACAAATTTTCAATTTCAAAACCCAAGTACACTATTTTATAAAATTCCCACAAGATATCAGCAAAATCGAGCCATGAATTTATACTCAATCTTAATGAATGATTTAGGAATTGAAAATTTTATACAACATACTACAGCATGATATAAACAACATATAAAAATCTCAGACCTTAACATTAACGGCTTCTATTTTTAAAAATTCAAATGAGATTCAACAATTAATCAAATTTAAATTAAAATTGAACCGAAATGAACTCTAAACATTTTCATATTTTAACAGCATGAATAATGACATAAACTAAGCATCTTAGTAAAGTTTCAGAATTTTCCATCAAGAATTTCAATTTACTAAAATTAAATTATGAAGCTGCAAAATAAAATAAACAATTTTTAAATATAGCAAACAAAGTCCAAAAATTCCAAAACTTTTACACGACCTAGAAAACATACAGTAAGACAACATACTCAAATTTTATAATTTTTGAGGCACAACGGAATTTAATATGCATTTTAAAAGATTCTGCTCAGATTTCTAAACAATTATTAAAAATAGCTAAACTTATTATTTAAATCTGAAATTTTTGCACAACATGTATTTCCAGCAGAGGGTCGAGCACACAAAATTTCACATTGATACGAGCATCACAAAATTTATCATAATTTATATATCAAAACAGCAATTTAACAATTTCAACAATTCATAATCGACTCGTTTTACGAAAAATCCGTCCAAAGTCTTCGCCATAAGACTACGGACGACGTAAGTTCCAGCCCACAGTGACAAATTCACGAGTTGACGAGGCCACGTTCGATTTTCCAAAATCGAAAGGCTCGTCAACGCACAATTTCATAAACAACACAAATAATCTAACGGATACACACAAAATCACATAGGCATATATTCTTGAATTAAACCTTCACATACGACAATCAAATACACAACCTAAACGAGACGTAAAATTAAACGAGACGAGTCGAGCCTTGTACCGTTCTCGGGAAATAAACGAAAACGAACGAACGAAAGGTTGACGGGCTCGATCGAACGGCACGCGAAACGGCCCTAGGCTCGACGGCAAGCTTCGTCTCGCCGGAAAAAGAGGCTACTCGCCGCTGAGGTGTTGCTGCTTGGTCATCGCAGGGAAGTTGCGCGCGAAGGAAGGCCGCTGGTTCACCGGGCGTCGGAAAGATCACGGACAGAGGAGATTCTCGTTGTCGGGAGGCCCGTGGCTGCTCGCGGTGATGAACAGGCTCGCCGGAAAAGTTCCATCAGAGGGGCCGCCGGAGGTGATACTGCTGCACGTGCCTCTCGCCGGCGTTGATGGTGGCGTCCTGAGAACGCGGGGACGACGATGGAAGGTTGATGATGATGAGGAACTTAACGTGAAGATGGTGGTGAGATGGTGTGGTGACGACGTGAAATTTTTCAGAGGAGAAAGGTGAAAGGACGCGATCGTGATTTTGGGAAGGAGAATGAAGGAAGTCGCGTGAAGGAGAATAGCTGCGGGGAAAAATCTGCTCTCATGAGCGTGAAAGAGGAGGGGCGCATATATATATACTTAGCATTAGGGTATAAAAATCTTGGGACACAAGATATTCCACACACGCGCAAAACAGAGGAAAAATCTGTCGGGCCGGGCCCTATTCATCGGGCTCGCGGCTTCGGTTCAATAAAACATATTGGCTCTCGGGCCCGACTACGTAGAAGTAATACAGTTTCCCGGGCTCCATAATTTAAACCCGCACACTTAAATAAACAAACCAAATAAAATATATAGTGATGATACACAGTTTAAATTTTTAGAAAATAATAATAATATTAGTAAAATACCAATACACCTTTTAATAAATTAATTACACTTTGACAATTAGGCAATTAATTAATATTTAGACAATTAAGATAAATCATATCACACAATTGATAATTTATAGCATTCAATAATAATAACAACAAATTAATATAAATAATAATATTGATAAATAACTCCAAAATTCCATAATTCAAACGGGCATTACAATCTATCCTCCTTAAAATATTTCCATCCTCGGAAATACGAAAGAACACACATCTCAGATAATGACAGACTCAAATGGGAATTTCCAACCACGAGGTCCGGTATCACTCTCCAGAACCCGATTTCTTCCCATGAGTCATATTGCCTTATGCTCGAAAGGTATATACTCACATTCAGGAACCAATCCGACTCGCCCATGCTCATATGTTTACCTTCTTGCTCGGGAGGGTGATCAGTCCTGTCCGAGCTCAGGCGTACATTCTCTTGCAAGGGACCCAGTTCGGTTTAGCCTATACTCATGAGTATCGACGACTTGATTCGTACCTAACAGCACACAAGACCTCAACAGGTCGTTCGGTGTATTGTCAACGTACTCCGACTAGTGGACACGTGACGCCAAGTTTCAGTCTCGTATCCGAGTCACACTGACAACTTGCTCACGATTTCATCACGGCCGTGTGTCTCTATCAGAGACAACGACACGGTACCACATACATAAAGCACGACACCATCAAGTTCACACTCTCATGATATCGACTCCACGAGTCGAACGCAACCCTTATGCACAAACATAAGGCTTGACCCAAAGAAACACGACATTCCCAATTTGTCAACTCGAGAAACTCTGAAGTAAAGCATAGGGACTCATCGACTACTCTCCTTAATCAGAAATCATCGATTAAGGATTTATAGACAAATTAGTGGGACTTGGAGTTCTCGGTTCAAGGCTCGCAAGGAAAAAGTTTAAATAGGGCTAACCAAATGTTCCAACAAGAAACGGTTCGAACAGTTCGAGAAAACATCGCTGGTTGGCCGTACACACTGGCCTGGGGAGTTCGTGCGTACGGTGATGGCGGCTGCAGCTCGCATGCGAGTCAACGGTTGGCCGTGCACAAGCCTCCCGTCTCTCAGCATGGTCGTGCGTGCTCGGCCACCACTTCGCGTGGCTACACCCAGCCAGGGTCGGCATTCGGTTCAAGGTTCCAAGTCCACTATTTCCAAACACCACACTAAAACACGCGAAAAGATCACACGCTTGTGATAGACGAGAATTCTCAAAAGAATTCAAGTATGGTTAACCTGTCGGGAGTAATACCAAACAATAGCTCCTGACGGGAAATACGACAACTAGCTCGCTTGGCTTCGCCTTGCTTGCATTCTTTGAAAACATTTTATGTTTAAGTCTTTTCGGTTGTTGGATATTTTGGCTTGCTTAATATACTAAGCTAAGACATTCATGGATCATACATAATACATGGATCAAGAATTAAATCACTTAGGTCATATAATCGAGCATTTCGATGATGCGTGCCATTTTCGGAAATCAACTAGCGATTTTGTAGAATATGATATGCGCAGCGATTTTCAAATGATCACATCTAGCAGCACATAAGTCGGAATAACATGAAAACAGTGGCATGTAATTCCTAAGACATAGATCTACAACTCTCAAAAACAACGTAAAATCAGACGAGGTCATTATTCATGTGATAACCCAGCAAGCATTTAACATAAGAGTTCAGTTAAAACATTTAAACAGGGTGGCAGCATTTTGAAGATAACTCGAGCTATAGTCACGATAAAAATATGAATCTGGTACTCATAGAAAAATAAGAAATAAAGATACAATTTTTGTGAAGACAACTTTAACAAATTCAGCCATCGGCACATAGATAATTCAACAATAACACAAAACATAGCTGCAGTCCAGAAATGAAAATGGACAACTTACAGCACTTCAGTTAAACAACAATAACTCAAGCTATATAAGTCTAAATCATATAAACTCAAAACCTACAGAATCTACACAAGAAAAGCTACATATTTCATGAAGGGAATTTTTATATATAATCACGTTTAAGGTATCAATTCAGAGCATACATTCAACACTTAACACAGTCCTGGTTTCATAAAAACTGGGGGTACCTCCCACTTAGAAAAATCATATATAATCAACCAAAGCTCTAAATTGCATAATTCCAATTCGAACAGGCAGCCAACAACAAATAATACATTTGTTATGAAGAATGCATTTTCATACAGGCACGTTAAGATCTTCAAAAATTGCCATGAACTACGGTCAAAATTTCTGTCCGAGTTTATCAAAACTGCATTGTTGTCTAACTTAGAAAATTTATATAAAATCCATTTCAACTCCAATTCACAAAATTCCAAACACTGAATCCTAACTCAGAGAACTACATAATTCAAGAAGAACACTTGTCCAAGAAACAACATCTTGGTTGACAAAAAACAGAGTCCAACTGAGGCTCGAATATTTGGGTTTTCATGCAATTTAACAACTTAAAGTGCTCGGACAACACATAGCATCGAATCACATGAATTACACGTTAAGCAAGCCTCGATATTCATACTTTAAGACTTAATATTCAATAAATAGAAACACATTGTCCGAGGTCCAACTCGGTGTTATTAAACACGATAGAAAAATAACATCTTACGATTCCCACTTGAATTATTATATATTTTAATTTGATAATAAAGAGCAACAGAAACTGGACGCACAATTTCCAAACTTTGGCCAAAATTCTTAAAATGAAAATGATATCAACATGGTTCTTGTTCGGGATGGATCATAGGAGTTTGAATTTTAATTCATCAGAATGGTTTAAAGACATTTAACCGAATTTCGAAAAGTCCAAAACAGCGATAAACAACCACCGTTACAAGGGTCACAAATAAAGTTCCACTCTTCACACTCGATAAATCTCAATCGACACGAGGTAAGAGTTCGGATAACAACACAGGGCTCCAACTCACTTGATTAAATCACAGCGACTCGAGGCTCGATTTTTGAAATCGAGAGTCCGGATTTCCACGAAAAATTCAAGAAAAATAACCAACGTATAGAATGAGCATACGAATATATATATACCCGACTAGCCAACTGATTTTCAAATCCAACCCATGAAAAAGAAAAAAAACGAGCGAGGGGAAAAATTTAATCATCATATCAAATTTCTACTAAACAAAACCTCAAGTCAGATCTTAACTCTATACCGCTAGAGTTCAAGTCTGAATATACGGAGGTCTACAACTCTTCTAGAGTTCACCACTAAGTACTAGTTCAATAATGCAGAAGTAGGAGGATAAATTCCTAAGCCCCAATTAACAACATATTCATATCATAAGCAGTCTTATTACTACTTAGGCAAGAATACCCATTTCACATTTCACGTCATAAGTATTTTCATTGATACTTATTTAAACACATACCTTAAGCAATATAAACTTAATCAGGAATCTCATACCTGGGTTGGCGAGGCACGACGGAAGCGAGTGGTCATATACATATTATACAAATAATTCACATAATTCACACATACCAATCTACAGAAACGCAGACTGGCTCTGATACCAAACTATAACACCCCACTTTGATTTAAGAAATAATCCATGGCTTATTTCAAAATCATGTTTACATTTTCGAAATTCATTTTTCAAAATCCATATCATTAGGGCATTATCATGATTTCAATTCATATTTGAAACCTCACGGGAATTCATTACCCGGTTTTTCACATGGACTTTATTGTCCTAAAACCAACAATTCACATGATATTCAAATAAGACATTCATCCTGAATATCCAATCATAGTTCAATAATACGAACCAAAACATAAGTTCAAAACCAACATTTTCAAACGACATGTTCTGAAAGAAATTCACATGCTCAAAACCCAAGCAGTTCAAGTTCATCAAATCGGGTTTAACTTATTCAAATAAGCAATGCGTAAACAAATAACATAAAATGACCATCCACTCGCCATCACGCCATCGTGCCCGCCTTGATTAACCTGAAACGTGAATTTCAGGTGGGGATGAGCACAATAGGAAAAAGTAGTGCTCACCACTATGCAATAAATTATATATTAAGACAGAATAAGCATGGTCGCAGCATGAACACGAATCATTCAACTATCACATCTCCTAATCATAACATTTTACTCATGTGCACATTTATCATTAGCCATTGAAGGTCGAAACCGCACACAACAATGGGAGTAAATACCGAAGGGTGTACAACTCCCCTCGGCCTTGCCTATCATTAGGCTAGGGAGACTGCCTATCATTAGGCACCGTCGAAGGTCGAAACCGCACACGACGACGGGGATAACCGTTTGAAGGTCGAAACCGCACACATCGAAGGTTACAGGTTCACATGCATACATTGATCACACCATTCGACTTTCATAAAGAATTTAATGCATAAGAAATTTTGAATAACCCACCTGGTCGCGAAAAAGAGACAATCACGAAAGCCCGAATAGGTTGCGAGCTCGGCTCGTCAAACCCCTACATTAAGTCCAGATGTTATAATCAACCTCTATTCTGGCTTAGACGGAAAATCACAATCATACTTAGTCGAACTTGATTCAACTAAGTTGTTCGTGAAGTCCTGTGGACGTTGGAACACTTAGACTTGACATCTAGACTCAACCAATTACACATGGGAGTTCACATAAATCCATCTAAGGATTGACCAAGTCAAACACTTAATGAAACAAAGGACGAGTCGGTTTACAGTTTTTATTCTAAAAACCACATTTACGATTATACTAGTTTAAATCACAAAAATGAGTTGACAAGGTTGCCATTTGAATTTAGCTCTCAAATTTTAACCAAAATTTCACCTCCCAGAGTTAAGCAAAACCACAAATTTTCAATTTCAAAACCCAAGTACACTATTTTATAAAATTCCCACAAGATATCAGCAAAATCAAGCCATGAATTTATACTCAATCTTAATGAATGATTCAGGAATTGAAAATTTTATACAACATACTACAGCATGATATAAACAACATATAAAAATCTCAGACCTTAACATTAACTGCTTCTATTTTTAAAAATTCAAATGAGATTCAACATTTTATCAAATTTAAATTAAAATCGAACCGAAATGAACTCTAAACATTTTCATATTTTAACAGAATGAATAATGACATAAAATAAGCATCTCAGTAAAGTTTCAGAATTTTCCATCAAGAATTTCAATTTACTAAAATTAAATTATGAAGCAGCAGAATACAATAAACAATTTTTAAATATAGCAAACGAAGTCCAAAAATTCCAAAACATTTACACGACCTATAAAACATAGAGTAAGACAACATACTCAAATTTTATAATTTTTGAGGCACAACGGAATTTAATATGCATTTTATAAGATTCTGCTCAGATTTCCAAACAATTATTAAAAATAGCTAAACTTATTATTTAAATCTGAAATTTTTACACAACATGTATCACCAGCAGAGGGTCAACCACACAAAATTTCACATTGATACGAGCATCACAAAATTTATCATAATTTATATATTAAAACAGCAATTTAACAATTTCAACAATTCATAATCGACTCGTTTTACGAAAAATCCGTCCGAAGTCTTTGCCATAAGACTACGGACAACGTAAGTTCCATCCCACAGCGACAAATTCACGAGTTGACGAGGCCACGTTCGATTTTCCAAAATCGAAAGCCTCGTCAACGCACAATTTCATAAACAACACAAATAATCTAACGGATACACACAAAATCACATAGGCATATATTCTTGAATTAAACCTTCACATACGACAATCAAATACACAACCTAAACGAGACGCAAAATTAAACGAGACGAGTCGAGCCTTGTACCGTTCTCGGGAAATAAACGAAAACGAACGAACGAAAGGTTGACGGGCTCGATCGAACGGCACGCGAAACGGCCCTAGGCTCGACGGCAAGCTTCGTCTCGTCGAAAAAAGAGGCTACTCGCCGCTGAGGTGTTGCTGCTTGGTCATCGCAGGGAAGTTGCCCGCGAAGGAAGGCCGCTGGTTCACCGGGCGTCGGAAAGATCACGGACAGAGGAGATTCTCGTCGTCGGGAGGCCCGTGGCTGCTCGCGGTGATGAACAGGCTCGCCGGAAAAGTTCGATCAGAGGGGCCGCCGGAGGTGATACTGTTGCACGTGCCTCTCGCCGGCGTTGATGGTGGCGTCTTGAGAACGCGGGGACGACGATGGAAGGTTGATGATGATGAGGAACTTAACGTGAAGATGGTGGTGAGATGGTGTGGTGACGACGTGAAATTTTTCAGAGGAGAAGGGTGAAAGGATGCGATCGTGATTTTGGGAAGGAGAATGAAGGAAGTCGCGTGAAGGAGAATAGCTGCGGGGAAAAATCTGCTCTCATGAGCGTGAAAGAGGAGGGGCGCATATATATATATACTTAGCATTAGGGTATAAAAATCTTGGGACACAAGATATTCCACACACGCGCAAAACAGAGGAAAAATCTGTCGGGCCGGGCCCTGTTCATCGGGCTCGCGGCTTCGGTTCAATAAAACATATTGGCTCTCGGGCCCGACTACGTAGAAGTAATACAGTTTCCCGGGCTCCATAATTTAAACCCGCACACTTAAATAAACAAACCAAATATAATATATAGTGATGATACACAGTTTAAATTTTTAGAAAATAATAATAATATTAGTAAAATACCAATACACCTTTTAATAAATTAATTACACTTTGACAATTAGGCAATTAATTAATATTTAGACAATTAAGATAAATCATATCAAAAAATTGATAATTTATAGCATTCAATAATAATAACAATAAATAAATATAAATAATAATATTGATAAATAACTCCAAAATTCCATAATTCAAACGGGGCATTACACTGCTGGTTCTGAAAACGGTCTGGGCAATCACGAATTCCGTGACCAGGTTTACGGCAATGATAGCACACATTTTTTCCAGCCAAGCACTCCCCACGATGATTCTTGCCGCAGATGGCACATGATTGTGCAAACTGACGAATTGGCTGCACAACATCAATTGGGACTGGTGCTGGTACGGTTGCAGGAAATCTCGGTTTATTATTTCGATCCTTACGACCCTTCCACTTTCTTTTGTGGTTGGGTCGCTGTGCCTACTGAGGTTGCACCTGCTGTGGCGGCGCTGGCTGTAGTGGAGCTGGCAGAGCTGGTAATGCCAGTGGCTGGACTGGCTGCCTGACTGGCACACCAACTCGACTGGCCTCCACCATCATGCGCTCGGCCATCTGCTTGGCTCGAGAGACTGTCTCAGCATATGACATGGCACCCATGGCACTGATGATATGACGGATCTCTCCACGCAAGCCTCCCCGAAAACGCCTCGTTCTCTTTTCCTCCGTGTCAATAAGATATGGCACGAAGAAACCGAGGCGAGTGAACTCGCGCTCGTACTCGTCAACGGTCCGTCCACCTTGCTCCAAACTCAGGAACAACCTCTCCATTCTATCCCAGTAGTGATCAGGATAGTACTTCTCCCGAACTATCTCCTTCATCCATTCCCATGTAAGATTTATCTTCTCCCCAGGCCTCATAGCCCAGTAAGCGGTCCACCAAAGTCCAGCATCCCCTGTCAACTGGAATTGACCACACATTATCTTGACTGGCTCTGGGCAACCCATGACCTCGAAAATACGATCAAGGTTGCGCAGCCATTCCTCAACTTGCTTAGGATCTCTTTGTCCATTAAATGTCGCCGGGTGATACCCTCGAAATTGTGCGACTAGCTGCCCCTGACTTGGCTCAGAAGCTACTAGAGAGGCTGCGACTGGCTGGACTGGAGTATTTTTGTGATTAGCCATCTGAATGGCCAGTTGACAGGTTAGCGCTTGAAGGAGTTCGCTTAGAAAAGATGAAATATTTAACAACTTGATGGGTTACAGATTTCTTGACAAGTCGTTGACATACAACTTAACTTATCTAGAGTTCTCATTCCTAAGGAGGATAGTTTTCTAGGCCCCCTTAAATTCTCATACTGAATAGATAAAGCACTTGCAAAAATAAAGACTTGGTTAGGTGACTTACCTCGGAGTCAGCGCGGGCGTGAGCGTGGTGTGGTTACTTCACTAACTCTTGGTCTACAGAACCTCTAACTGGGCTCTGATACCAAACTGTAACACCCCGCCTTATCTAACTTTTCTGATTAAAAATTTCGCGATTATCTTCGAAAGATAGAGGTACTGTTTTCGAAAATATTGAAACTTAACTTGCGGGACATTACTTACTTACTAACATGACTTCTTACTTTTTCTTTCTTTTACTCATGAATATATCAACATATAAAACCTAATTGGAGAATATAAATAAGGAATAATTATACATAACATAATTATACATACATACTTATTGTTCTGGTTTATCAATACGAAAACATAAATAAAATATAGTCATAAATATTTTAATACAAACCAACATAAACACAAATATAGTAGTTGTCCAGCTTTATTCTAACATCACCACACCACTGCTTGGCTCACGCTCCATGCTGAACTCCATCACCTGAAAAAGATAATGGGGGCGTGAGCAAAACCACTATGCTCCATAAAAACCAACACTGAATAAACAGCACATATAATCCCATATCATGAATTAAGTATATACATAAATAAAACTTTACTGTACTGGTGCAACATCCGAAAACTGTACGGATTATCATGTGATCACACTCTGGGGGTCGCCTCCCCAGAAACCCAGGATGGGAAAACCTTCCATACAAGACCGGGTGATCATAAACTCATCTTAACTGGACCACGAACGGAATAACTTGACCGTTCGGGTAAAATATCTACATACATACCTGATACATGGTACAAAATTATAAGGAATGTAACACCCAGTGCAGGTCCCCCACCTGATATGTTGAAAAGACTTTGCAAGTGCTGAATAACTGATGTAGCTGTTGGAGGCTCGACTCTCCACAACTACCACATATACAAACAAATATATCTAAGTATATTTTTCTAAAAATCACAGATATCTCTAAAAATTATTAAACTTGATAATTAAATAGTAGATATATTTATATATTCTCTTATAAAAATTTTATATCAAAAGCACTTTAATAGTTCAAACCACTCAAGTGTTAAAATTAATATATAATTATGCTAATTTTACGCCTAACTTCAAATTATTTTAAAATTCACCTACTTATCATATCAAGTTTAAACTTGGTCATCTTGACAAATACTCATACAAGAAATATTGATAATAGTTTCACATTAAAAACTTGAATGTGTAGTGAGTTCTATTGCATGTAAAATCAGCTTAAAAGGCATGGATTTTAGCATTTTTAACTCCTTCATTTCTCAACATAAAATTCTGAAATTTAACAGGTAAACTTTTAACATATAGATATACATATCATTACAATTTCACATTTTTCTCATGTATATAAATTGACTTATTCGAGTTTAAAATAAGCAGCTGAAACTTGGTATAAAAATTTAATTTACATGATAAACTTAAAAATCATTTATTCAAGCTATACTTAACCAAATGACCTAATTATTATTCCTATACAATCATCATTTATACAAGAAATAACCATATGAAGTATACTATCCCAAGTTATTCATATTATGTTAAAATTTAAATCAAAACAGGACATATATAACATGTGATTGAGCTTGAGACAACTTATCATTTTTCATGCTTAAAATGTCTTAAAGTTTAATATATCTAACATGTAAATACATTATTATACACTTAATATCAACTACAACACATGATAAAAAGTTAGCATCTAACCTCCTTCAAGAAATTTGAAAATAAAACTCCGGAAGTTGATCTCAGCCTATCTTCGGCAAGATTTCTCTCGGTTTTTCTTCCTCACTCTATAGTTAAGACTTTGCTTATTTTGGTTTGATTTCGTTTCTAGGCTGATGCCCCTTTATATAGAGGAGCAAAGGATACAATATCACCTTCTTTACATCAACACTCCATCATAATAAACTCATTAGGGCCCTTGCCATTAATGTTTTTCTAAAATCTTACACAATTGTGAGTAAGCTTTGAAAAGTACGTGTAATGCATGATTCATCTTGTATATATCAAGACAAAACCTTTCTCTTTGACTACATCTTGATATGGCTCGAAATTAAGCTAAAATGACTCATTTATTACTTACGAATACTAAAAAAAATGTTTATAAAAATAAATAAAGATAAAAAAATAGAAATCATAACTTGTAAACTTCTCCATTTATAGTCAATGCTTAGAAAGGGCCATCATGTGATCTTAATCTGATTTCCATGATAAAATTCGAGACTTAATGAAAAATATAGAATTTACGGAACCGAATTCCGACTTAAAACGAACGATTACCGTGAAATCTAAAATTTTAAATTTCTCGCTTTTGTTTTCTGCAGTTTTCCTTTTATGTGGAAAATTTTTTTATTCTTATCATGTCTCAACTTATAATAACATGTCACATGATATGTATATCAATATCAAGTAATTTCATGAGAAATAATATGGTTTAAATCTAACACTTTATTTAATTAAAAAAAACAATATCACTTACTATTTATTTATTTATTTATTTATTTTCTAAAATTGTGCTGATTTCCTTTCTGAAAATCCATGCTAAAATTCATCTTGATGTCTACTAAATATATAGATATAAATTTTTGCGAAATCAAAATCGAAATCGGACTTAAATTCCGACAACAACCGAAAACTGAAAAAAAACTTGAATATTTAGAATATATTCTTAATAATTTAAATAAACTATCTTGTCTAAATCAAATATAACCTTATAACTTATCAATTTAATCACATACTTAGGAAATTTATATCATTTATACGACTAACTAAATTTTTATGAAAAACACTTCCGATTTCACTTTAAAGTCGAGCAAAGTGAATCGGTTTTATTTATTAACTGAACGGGGCGTTACACATTGCAACCAATCACATTAAGACCCGAATTCCAAGAGACGCGCCCGCACTTGAACTATAATGTCTTAAATCCTGACAAGATTTATCTCTTCATTTAATGTTTGAAATGACTCCCCGCGTTCGTCTGATGTAACTGCCACGTGGTCAATAATACCCTTTTTATAACAAAGCAAGATTCTAGACTTAGTTTTCCTGGCAGCTCAAGCAGTCTCTCCTCGCCTAAAAACCTAGGGGCCTCTATGTTATACCTAAAATGTTCAAAGAATGACATGGCTTACCATCTAATCTCAAACCCAAGTGACCAAACAAGGCCCAAGAGCACAAAGATCACTCCACAGTCGGCCCAAGTGATCACCATTAAGGTTGTCGATCACTCAATCGACACGGCGATCAACCCCAAAACCTTCTCGAGAAAGATTAACGATCACACTAACCGTCTGAACACGCCCTGATGGTAGCACCGCCCAACATGTTCCATCAAATTTTGCATGAAAACACGCAGAGCCAACCTACGACCCCAGCTGACACTCCTCGTTTAATGCAATCGTGTATGAATACTGACCCTCAAGCTCTAAAGAAGGCAATCGAATACAATCTAAGCAAAAAACACTTATATGCCAACCTAGGCTAATCTCTCAAAGATTGTCACGATCCTTATTACTCTATCTGACGTCTCGTATGTCATATACAAAATATTTGGTTGTATATCTCATACAATATTTCTAATAAAATCTCGGAGAAACCCTCTCTTTGTCGGTCACCACAACCGATCGAAAAAATCTGTATCTAATTTTATTTTAATCATCTAGGTTTCTTGCAATTTCTTTATATCCCAAATATCTAAATCTTACCATAAGTATATTGTAACCTCCCTAATAAACTGCCTTAAAAACGTCTATTATAACAGTTGACGACACACCGTCAACAACTTGGTAATGAATTTTAATTGGGAGCGGAATTCTAATAGTACAAGAAAATATCTTACAGATTAACAGAATGGAGCGAAAAAGACGTGAGAACAGAACACACACACATGCACGCAATTTTGATTGGAGAGCTTAGACTGTAAATTTCATATTCATAGTGCACAGACAGAAGCGACAACAGAAGTTGATTAAAAAATATTTTCTTTGTGTCACAAACGTTACGTGAAAAAGGCAAACACAATTCATCCGAAAACCATCTGGGACCCATATTCTTTCACCTATTTATCAGATATTTTTTCTTTACTCCATTTTTGTTGAAGCATCAAAATCAGAAAATAGAAAGGCATTGACATTCTTAACATGAACCAGAAATAATGATGTTCTTGAATATTGTGTTTCACTATGAATTGATAGCTGCAGGTAGCTTATACATCAATATATATGTGTGGACTAGAATAAAACCTAGAGGGGATAAGGATAGGTAAATAATATGGCCTAAGTAAAAAGTACAAGGTGAAAAATTCAAAATGAGGATGAGTTGTCTTTTGTCTTTGCATGGGGAAGTTTTGCTTTGCATGGTGGTGCACCTGCACCTAGTTCTTCATGAGCTGGCATAATAGAACTATGTTTATCATCCCCCCTCAATTTTAGCATGGATTTTGGAACAACATTGAGTTTGTTCCTGAGCCGGGCATAAAATTGGCTTCCCAACGGTTTTGTGAATAGATCGGCAACTTGGTCTATAGCTGCAACATGTTGAACCTTGATGATGTTGTGATTGACTTTCTCTCTGATGAAGTGTAGATCAAGTTCAAAGTGTTTTGTCCTAGAATGAAAAACCGGGTTGAGAGACAATGAAACTGCTCCAAGGTCGTCACTCCAAATGGTGCATGGTTGTTTGGGTGGAAAACCAAGCTCAGTGAGTAAAGAATTGATCCAAATGACTTCACATGTGACCCCTGCAATGCTTCTATACTCAGATTCAGTACTAGAGCGGGAAACAACACCTTGTTTCTTGGATCTCCAAGAAACCAAATTACTACCAAGATAGACACAATATCCTGAAGTGGATTTTCTGTCATCAATGTCACTACCCCAGTCTGCATCTGCAAAGGGTTTTAGAGTGAGATTGTTGTTGTAACTGAATGATAAGCAATGAGATAATGTGCCAGCCAAGTATCTGAGAACTCTTCTCAAAGCTTTCCAATGTGTAGTTAATGGCAACTGCATGTACTGACTCAATTTATTGACACTATAAGAGATATTTGGTCTTGTAACTGTGGCATATTGCAATGAACCTAAGATACTTCTGAAATCTGTGGGATTAGGTATAGGATCACCTTCATGTTTTGACAGAGGAGAGTTGTTACACATAGGAGAGTTCAATCCTTTGCAAGAGGTCATGCCAGCTAGTTTGAGAATCTCTGAAATGTACTTTTCTTGGTTCAAGAAAATTCCAGTTGAAGTGTGAAGCACTTCAATGCCAAGGAAATAATGAAGATTTCCAAGGTCTTTGAGAGGAAATGTGTTGTTCAATGATTGAATGAAAGAAGAGATGGCAATGTTGGAGCTTCCAGTGACAATGATGTCATCTACATAGGTAAGGATAATTAAACAAGAGGCTTTGTCCTGTTTGTAGTAGAGAGAGTTATCAGCAATGGAATTCTTGAAACCAAAAGACTTCAATACATGAGCAAGCTTAGAATTCCAAGCTCTTGAAGCCTGTTTAAGCCCATACAGTGACTTGTTGAGTTTGCAAACCAAAGGATTGCCATTGATGTTAGTTTTCTCAAAGCCAGGGACCTGCTCCATGTAGATTTCAGCATCAATATCTCCATTGAGGAAAGCATTATCAATATCCAGCTGCTTAATGTGCCATTTGTGAGCCAGTGCCAAAGATAGAATAATTCTGAGAGTTGATGGCTTCATAACTGGGCTGTAAGTCTCAGTGTAATCTAGGCCAGCTAGTTGTGTGAAACCTCGAGCAACAAGTCTTGCTTTGTGTCTAGCTATGCTGCCATCAGAATTTTTCTTCATTTTATAAATCCATTTGTAGCTGACAACTCCCTTATCTTTTGGTAAGGGAACAAGTGTCCAAGTACTGTTTCTCAGCAATGCATTAAATTCCTTCTCCATGGCTTCTCTCCATGGTTGAGAACTATGAGCATCAATGAAGGATTTTGGTTCAATATTGTTTTGTAAGACAACTGCATAAATTTTAGGCTTCAAATTACCTGTCTTTGATCTTGTAACCATGCCATGGTGACCTGCAACAACTTGATTTCTGTCATTAGTGGAATCAGTAGGAACTGATGATGTCTCAATTGGCAAGTCTACAAAAAGTTCACATTCAGAATGATGATCATTAGAGGAGATAGTAAGTAGAGTGTGATGTGAAGATGTGGTAGTTGGAGTGTTAGCTGAAGGAAGAAGGTGAGGAGAATTAGTGAGTGGAGGTGGAGATGGTATATCTGGGGGTGGAGGAGGGTTAATGTTTTGGTTAGGGAGAATGGGAATATGACCAGAAGGTAAATTGTGGTTGGATTGAGTGAGAGGAGTGGAATAAGGTGTTGGTATTATAGTCTGAAATGGGAAAAGATTTTCATTAAAGATGATATTTCTGGTTATCAAAATTCTTCCATCTTGAAGCAGTGCTTTGTATCCTTTATGGTGGAGGCTGTAGCCAATAAAGGTTGCTGGTTGGGATCTGTCTTGAAGTTTATTTGTGTTATAAGGTCTCATGTGAGGAAAGCAAAGGCATCCAAATGTTTTGAGGTTATGATATGAGGGTTTATGACCATGAAGGATTTCATAAGGGGTTTTGTGGTCAAGCTGTTTACTGGAAAGTTTGTTGATGAGAAAGACTGAAGTTTCAAAGGCAAAATGCCAAAAGGATTTAGGCATGTGGGCAGTGGATAGCATAGCAAGGCCCAACTCAACAATGTGTCTGTGTTTTCTTTCAATGACCGCATTTTGTTGAGGGGTATATGGACAAGATAGCCTGTGGATGATCCCTTTATCATGGAAGAAGTTGGACAAAGGTTTGAACTCAGTGCCTCCATCACTTTGTAAAAATTTTACTTTCCTGTTGAACTGAGTTTCCAGCATATTAATGAAATGAACTGTGGTGAGGTAACTTTCTGATTTAGTTTTGAGAAAGAATAGCCAACAAAATCTGGACTTGTGATCAATAAAGCTTATGTAGTAAAGATGACCATGCTTGGACTTTGTGGGAGCAGGACCCCACAAGTCAATGTATATAAGTTCAATAATGTCATAATGATCAGATTTAGACAAAGAAAAGGGCAGTTGATGACTTTTGCTCTTAAGACAGGAACCACAAAGATCATTCATTTCATGTTGATGACTTTTGCTCGTAAGACAGGAACCACAAAGATCATTCATTTCATTGGAAACAAAAGGAACATTACATTCATGAAGAACCCTCCTAACAACATCAAATGAGGGGTGTCCTAACCTACGATGCCATAATTTGAAATTGTTCTTGGCATTGGAATCAGTAACAGGAGTTTCAGGTTGAACAAGGTAATTATTGAAAGCAGAAATAAAGCTACTCTTGGAAACAGATGAACTTTGGTCTTCATTCTTGCAGGTCAAGTTGAAAGTGTAAAGGCCATTTTTAAGTTTCCCTCTCAGCAAGACTTCATTTGATGTTTGATCCTTCACAAGACAAAAAGTTGGGTGAAATTCAAAGAAGACATGATTATCTTTGGCAAACTGAGACATACTAATGAGGTTTTTTGTGATATGAGGCACATGAAGAAGTTTATCAAGAAGAAAGTCATGATCATCAACATTTTGTGAACTTAAAATAGAAGAGCCAATGTGAGAGATTTTTCAGACCTGAACCCTCTCCTAGCTGCACTTTGTCATATCCATGGTAGGTTGAGGCTATGTTCATGTTGGCAAAATCATAAGTCACATGGTTGGTGGCCCCGGAATCAGGAAACCAAAGATGATCTTGGTTTGAATCTGCTACACTTGCTGCAGTGCTAACAGAAGGGGTAGAGGTATTGTGAACTTGAGCCATGTTAATTTGGTTCCCTTGCCCTGTAGTGTTTATGTTGGGAACATAGCTCAAATCAGCTCTATAAAAACATTTTTCTGCAGTATGATTTGTTCTGTGACAAATCTGACAAGCTGGTTTGTTACTTGATCTTCCTCTTCCTCTTCCATATGAGTTTCTCCCTCTATTTCCTCTACCAGCTTGGAAATAGTTGTTGTTACCTCGACCTCTGTTGGTTTAAGTGAAGCCTCCTCTCTTGCTTCCTTGTGCAGCATAGTTAATGTTTGGCATAGAGCCGTCAACTCCATTTAGGACACTTGAGTCTAACCCATCAAGTCTGCTCTCAAAGCTCAGTAACAAAGCATGAAATTCTCTAAGAGTGTATGGTTCCACCCTTGAGTTTACAGTGACCATCACTGAGTTGTAGTCACTACGTAGCCCTGTGAGGATGTATGAGATGTGTTCATCATCAATGATTTTCTGTCCTGCAGTTGAGAGCATATCACAACAAGTTTTGATTTTGTTGATAAGCTCCCTCATAGGCATGTCTCCTTTCTTCAATGTCGAAAGTTGAAGTCTGTGTTGCATGACTTTGGCCCTTAACTGAGTTGCAAAACTACTTTCCAGAGCTTCCCAAACTTCTTTGGATGAGTTTAAGCCAACAGTGGATATTAGGACAGACTCACTGAGAGATGACAGAATCCAGGAAAACAGCAATTGATCCTGTCGGGGTTGATGATGATTTGACCATCCTCTCCTTGGATGTATTGTTCTGGTCTTCTAACCGAGCTTTCAATAAACCCCTCTAAGCCATAGCCAAGGATAGCTGCTAAGGCCTGTTGCTTCCATATCAGGTAGTTAGTTTCAGTGAGCTTAACTGTGATAAGTTGGCTTTGGGGTTGTATGATTGCAGGGATGTTTTGAGGAAGAGGATTCATGGTTGAGGGACTTCAGAGATGAGCAAAAGAAAATGAAGTGAAAAAGATAGATCAGACCCCAGATTTTATCCTGGGGCTCTGATAACATGTTGAAGCATCAAAATCAGAAAATAGAAAGGCATTGACATTCTTAACATGAACCAGAAATAATGATGTTCTTAAATATTGTGTTTCACTATGAATTAATAGCTGCGGGTAGCTTATACATCAATATATATGTGTGGACTAGAATAAAACCTGGAGGGGATTAGGATAGATAAATAATATGGCCTAAGTAAAAAGTACAAGGTGAACAATTCAAAATGAGGATGAGTTGTCTTTTGTCTTTGCATGGGGAAGTTTTGCTTTGCATGGTGGTGCACCTGCACCTGGTTCTTCATGAGATGGCATAATAGAACTATGTTTATCAATTTTACTTTGTTAATCTATTTTATTATGAACTCATATTCGATAAATTCGTGTCTGAAAGTTTGAATCTTCAAATTAGTGTTTTTTATTATTTCATTAATTGTGTTTGAGTATTTGATTGTATAATTTTTCTTCCAGTGAAATATTTTGACATGTTACTTTAATATACAAATATTTCTCACTTTTATGTTAATTTTTAACTATTTATATTCGTTTATTCCGCTGCATATTTAAATTTTAGACTTTGTGTGAAAATTTGAATATTTAGGTACATAAAATTTTAACAAATATTGTGCAATTCATGCTATACCCGAAGTGCAATAGACTCTTCATATTTAATTCGTGAAAATTTTAACATTCATATATTGAATGTTATTACCACATTGCTAAACACATGAAAAATATCCAACGAAATTAAAATTTATTATCTACACAATTATGTAATTAAAAATATTATATTGGTGAAGCAATATATCATTGCGCTATTATATGCGTCGCTTTTGTAATTAATCCTTTCGATTTATACAAAAGTTTCACTAAGTCCTACAAATATTAAAATAATGTTATCATTTGGCAAGTTGGTTGTCACACACGGGTGTTAAGACCAGTAATAATAACAATATCAGTTTCGATCGGAATAAGAATGGGACGTGTAAAGTGAGGCGCGATATTCATTGTGTACATGAGGCCGTTTACAAATAAGCAGAGTCTAATTAATGCATACATTATAATATTGAACTAACCAGATTTAACTATTCATATAACAAATAGGAGGTGTCGCAAGTTACACAACTTAAAACAGATGAACAGAAAAAGGTAGTCCTAAACAGAAACTACAGTTTCAATAATAAGCAAAATGAAATTGAAAGTTGATGAAAACAAAATAATAAAAGATGTGAATACAAGTAAGTCATCATGATTTTCACTCCATCTGATCTACCTGTATAAATTAAGATGACGAAGCCAAAAAAAAAATAATAATAATAACAGCTGAAAAGGGAAGAGGTCTATAGATGATCATGATGACATCACATAAAAAGATTAGATTTGGTTTTTTTCTTTTTTCTTTTTTCTTTTTTTTTTTTCCCTAAAACTAGAAACGAATAGAGAGCTTGTTTTGTAGAGTGATGTATGGTGGATATAGATATAGAATGGGATTATGGGAGTCATGATTATTCTAGTCAACGAAAGTAACGAAACGGAACTCTTGATTCCCGGCATAAGGGGAAGAATAGCAAGGGGCCGTCGTTTGAGGCCACGTCGTCTCTCCATGGGCGGCTGCCGCCGTCGCCCGCCTCTCTTCCTTCTTGAAACGGATACCGCACGCGTTGCACAGTGACTGCACGCGCGCACCAATTAATTAATATATATAATATGAGTTATTAATTAATTACGTTGTGTATCAAATAAAGTTACCTTAGGTCCACGTGGACCGTTCCTCCAGAGGGGAGTAGAAGTGGTGTCGCAGTTGGCACAGCGGCGGGCGAGAAGAGGGTCGTGGCGGTGGGGCTTGGGCGGCGCGTGCGCGTGCGTGTGCTTGGAGGGAAGGATGTTCCAGCCGAACGCGGAAGAGGGCATGGTGTTGCGGGTGCAGGTAGACCGCTTCGTGTCGTTGTGATTGTGATTGTAGACACGAGTGGAAGGTGTACCAAGGGAAAGAGTACAATCGACTGAAGCAGGGGATGAGGAGGCGAAGGAATACATCTCCCCTGCCTCCTCTTCGTAACCCATCGAGAAAAGCATGGAGTAGTGTGTACTGGACAAGTAAAGACAAGTAGTGTAGTGAGAGAGAGAGAGAGAGAGAGAGAGAGAGAGAGAGAGTTGTTGAAAAGTGATCGATGTGATATTGTTGTAATAATCTATCTGTCGGAGTATGACAACAACTTGGGGATGTATATATAGAGAGAGAGGGAAAGGCTTGTGTGATAGTGTTGTGCTGCTACTTTGAGTCAAGTGTAGGTGAAGAAGGGGTTGTTTATCCGTTAGCTTTAGTATATCAAGAGGTTATTTTTTTAACTTTTTTTTTTATTTATATATAATAATTGAAAAGGAAAGAGGAGAGAGAGAGAATATAATAAAGGGTGGGACTGTGGGGAGGATCAAGTGCTTGCAAGACTCCACCTTTGTCGTCAACTGATGCTTGTTTGTCGTCAATTGATGTTTTTGATGTAGACACCAAAGGACTCACAGCAATATTAGTATTAGATTGAAAATTAGGTTGTGCAGAGAGCGGGCACAGGTTACGATTTCATGACATAAGATACGCTCTTCCCGCTAATTAAACAAAATAGTACGCCATACTTTATTTCAATACTAATACACTACCCGCGCGATGCGCGGCCTGATGTTATAAGTGATGTAGTTAGATAATAATTTAAATAAATAAAAATTTATTCATTCAAAAGTAGAATAATTTTTGATTTATCACATCTTAAAATTTTCATTAAAAAAAATCCATAACTCTAGAAACAAAAACAATGTATGGCTGTATGTGATTAAAAAATAGAATATAGTTTTTCATTCAAATTTTTTAAATTAAATTCATTAACCTTAAAAAAATAAATATATATGTGATATTCAACAGAATAAAGTATTTGTCATATTAATTCTCTGATTTCTTTTTAATAAAATTGTCTCTTTAATAAAATAGTTTTCATCGTCTTCGAACAAAATAAATCCATTGTTACTATTATACAAATAAATTGTTATATAATTAATGTTAACATATATGAGTCAATTTAAATTAAGAAACACAAATTGAATACTTAATAAAAAAAACACAAAGATGGCCATGTATTTAGTTTTAAATTAGACCCACATATTTTGTTTTTTATTAGAAAAAAATATCAATAACTCATTTTTTAGTAAAATAAGTGTAATGACGATATGAGAATGATGTGCATAATGGATCATTTTTAGTAAAATTACAGATAGACTCGTTAATCGTTAAATATTCAATTCAATAATATATTGCTTGTTTTTCACTTGGAAATCATCAGAAATTTAATTTACTATAAATTTAGAAATGTACATTGACCGAATTTTGGTAGAGTAATAAGGAAAACGCATTTAAATTATATTACATGAATTCTAAAATAATAAAAATTATTTTGATGAAACGAACATTAATGATATATGATAAGAAAAAAGTAGTTGAACACAATATTGTTATTTTATTCATAAAAAAATACAGTTACATAATTGAAGATCGATAAAAGTTATAATGATGATAGCTTATTTAATAACAAACTGTTAGATTACCTCAAATTTTACACCTACATAGAACAAATGATACTGACTAAAAATAAATTAAATTAAATAGTTATATATTTTTGTCTCAAATTATTTAATTAATTGGGACCGAAATCAATATAGAAGACCTTGTACAATATAGATTGTCACTGAATAATAGAATTATAAATATATATTTTCTTACGTAGTCTTTAAAATAAAAATTATGCCCTACTCTTCCCTCTTTCTTATGGTCGGGATACTCTCACTCTTTCTGTTATCATTTTTTTTCTCCTTTCACAATATCATTTCGTATTATTACTCTATCGCTTACCCATAAACGAAACCTATCTTCGTGTCATGTTTGAATACAAAATCATTTAATTTTTATTTTGTATACAAACTATGACAATGTATGTCCATCTAAATGTAAATAGTAAAAAAAAAAATTATGTCTATATATCAAATTATATTTTTTTTATAGACTTTTAAGATATTTTACTTCCAAATCATATTAATGAAACAATCAAGATGATAACCGTCAATGTTAGGTCAACACCAACACTTACTTTCCATGGAATTTATGATAATTGTAATTTAACTTATTTTTTAAAATACTTGATAAATTCATGAAAAATAATAAGAATAAAATATTTAAACTATAATAGATAACTTTAAAATAATAAAAGGTAAACTAACAATTGCGATATATAATAAAGAAAATATAGTTGTTGCATCTTTAGTATGTTGTGTGAAACTTTATCTTTCATAATCCTTCTATAAATACAATATATTTCCGCGATTCTTAAAAATATAATGATTGATATATAAACAAAAATTAACAATAAGATTACCTATCGACATACTCAAATCGACTTCCGCAAAGTTGACTCTACGTAGAACGATCGTGAAGAGGCGGAAGTCTGGCCAGTCGACTCTCTCAGGTCGACCTCAGTATGTCGACTTTCAATAGTCGACACCTGCATAAGAACAATAAGAGCGTAATCTCCGAGCATTCAGATACCCAGAGTCGACTCCCAGCAGTCGAGTTCACTAAGTCAATTCTCTTAAAGACGACTTCCACTCGAGGGAACTAACCAAGCGTAGCCTCCAAATCCTCATATGATCATAAGTCGACCTCCTAGCTCTCGAGGCCGACTCAGTACGCCTCGAGAACCAAAGATGTGATGACGACTCATCACACTTGAAGTTCTACATCTTTCAAGGGATAAAGGAGAATCTTGTGATGACTCAGCAGCAAGAGGAGACGAACCGACCGGGGCATTTTGGACCTTTTAGATCCACCGACTTGGGCATTTCGGGTACTTCAAGTAAGTATTCACTCCTATATAAAGGAGATGAGGTAACCTTAAACCCTAACTTTCATTCATTCCACACACTCCTCATAGCTGCTGCGTAGCATCCCTTCATCTCTCTGATACTGACTTGAGCGTCGGAGGCTCTACGCCGGAAACACCTCCGGCGTTGAGTTTTTGCAGGTATTCTCGCGGTCTAGCAACGATTCAGAGGCAGTTCAAGCAGATCTGAGCTCAAATCCATCGGTTCTCTTCAGATTTAGAAGTAGCCTCATACAAGGCCTGGAGAAGTTTGAATTGACATAAGTCCCGCGAGAAGAAAACAAACGAGCCGACTGGATCGCAAGGATTGCAAGCTCAAACGAAGAGAAGGTGGGAAATCATATCACTACAATGCACTTGGAAGGAAGTGTTCTAAATGAGGCAATGGAAGTCGATGAAAAGGATGATTGGAGGAAGTCGATTCGCGAACTCTTGCAGGGTCGAGTCCCTGCAGGAGACAAGCAAGAGGCAGAAAAGATGGCTCGATATTTAAGCAAGTATTTAGAAGTTGACGGGATCCTATATAAGAAGTCGCTAGTCGGGCCTCATTTGCGGTGTGTTTCCGAAGAAGAAGGAATTCATGTTCTAAAAGAAATCCATGAAGGATGTTGCGGAGCACCTATGGGATCTCGAGCCCTAATGGGTAAAGCACTGCGAGCAGGGTATTATTGGCCCAAGATGAGGATGATGGCAGAAAAACTTGTGCAAGAATGCGATAAATGCCAACGACACGACCAAGTTACCCATATTCCAGCCGAGACGACAATCAGCTCCCTAATTCCCTTTGCCTAATGGGGAATCGACTTGGTGGGCCCGTTGCCGATGGGGATGGGACAAAGAAAATTCCTAGTAGTTGAGTCGACTATTTTAGCAAGTGGGTAGGCGCAACCCTTGGCTCGAATTACCGAAGAAAAGATGATACAATTCTTATTCAACAATATCTACTGTCGATTTGGAATTCCAAAAGTGTTAATCTCAGACAACGGGATGCAATTCCAAGGAAAACAAATCCAAGCATGGTGTCTCGACATGGGAATTAAGCAACGATTTGCATCAGTCGCACACCCACAAGCAAACGGGCAAGTCGAGGTAACAAATCGAACAATTCTCCAAGGGTTGAAGAAGAGATTGGAGAAGGCATTAGGAGCCTAGGTCGACGAGTTGACAACAGTCCTATGGGCCTATAGGACGACACCGAGAAGCTCAACGGGACAATCTCTATTTCAAATGGTTTACGGGATGGATGCACTGCTGCCGGTAGAAGTCGGCCTAGACTCTCACAGGTCGACAATTTATGAAGAAAAGAAAAATGAGGAGATGATCGAAGAGGCCCTCGACCTAGTTAAAGAAGGACGAGAGGAAGCTTGGGTGCGATCCGTCGAGTACAAACAGAAGATGCGAGCAGCCTTCAACAAGAAGGTTCGAACCAGACGTTTTCAAGTTGGGGATCTCGTCCTCAAGCGAGCCGACGCTCTCAAACATGTTGGTAAACTCGAAGCTAACTGGGAAGGACCCTATACCATCACAAAGGTGCTCAAGAGGGGTGCATACAAACTCGAGGACGGGGAAGGTCGACAACTCCCACGATCCTGGCTCGTGATCTATCTCAAACGCTTTTATGCTTAAGGCAATGTTTCAAACTACTTTTTGTATTGAACAATATTTGAATTGAATTCAATGATGAAATGAATCTCAAAGTTTATGCTCCAATTATGTTTCTTATGTTTATGCGTCGACTTTATTATGATTGCCTGAAAAATTGAATTTTTCAAAACGGCTATGTAGCCGGCTAACTCTCCAATGATTATGAAATCAACTGAAATAACTACGAAGTTGTCAACTCTCGAGCGGAATCTCGAGCAGGCTACGAAGCCTTCGACTACGAAGTCGACTAACACAACTACAAAGTTGTAAACTCTCGAGCGGAATCTCGAGCAGGCTACGAAGCCTTCGACTACGAAGTCAACTAACACAACTACGAAGTTGTAAACTCTCGAGCGGAATCTCAAGCACGCTACGAATCCTGCGACTATGAAGTCGACTAGCGCAACTATGATGTTGTAAACTCTCGAGCGGAATCTCGAGCAGGCTACGAGGCCTTCGACTACGAAGTCGACTAACACAACTACGAAGTTGTAAACTCTCGAGCGGAAACTCGAGCAGGCTACGAAGCCTTCGACTACGAAGTCGACTAACACAACTACGAAGTTGTAAACTCTCGAGTTGAATCTCAAGCGGGCTACGAAGCCTTCGACTACGAAGTCGACTACCACAACTACGAAGTTGTAAGCTCTCGGGTGGAATCTCGAGCAGGCTACGAAACCTTCGACTACGAAGTCGACTAGCACAACTACGAAGTTGTAAACTCTCCAGTGGAATCTCGAGCAGGCTACGGAGCCTTTGACTACGAAGTCGACTAATACAAGACGTTGAAATTCTCGAGCGGAATCTCGAGCACACTACACAGCTCACAACCATGAAATCGATTTACACAATTGTGCAGTTGTCACACTTAAAAAACGAAACATCTCGTACGACCAACTTTAACACACGTCTCCGCAAAGAATATCGAGACAACTATGAAGCTGTTAGAATCGTTGCTCAACTTCGACCAGCTCGCAAGAAAGGTTGGGGAGAAGGCGAGTTGAAAAACTTACGTTTAACAGCTATGAAGCTGTTAGAATCGTTGCTCGACTTTGACCAGCTCGCAAGAAAGGTTGGGGAGAAGACGAGTTGAAAAACTTACGCTTAACAGCTATGAAGCTGTTAGAATCGTTGCTCGACTTTGACCAGCTCGCAACAAAGGTTGGGGAGAATGCGAGTTGAAAAACTTACGTTTAACAGCTATGAAGCTGTTAGAATCGTTGCTCGACGTCGACCAGCTCGCAAAAAGGGTTGGGGGGAAGACGAGTTGAAAAACTTACGTTTAACAGCTATGAAGCTGTTAGAATCGTTGCTCGACTTCGACCAGCTCGCAAGAAAGGTTGGGGAGAAGGCGAGTTGAAAAACTTGCGTTTAACAGCTATGAAGTTGTTAGAATCGTTGCTCGACTCTGACCATCTCGCAAGAAAGGTTGGGGAGAAGGCGAGTTGAAAAACTTACGTTTAATAGCTATGAAGCTGTTAGAATTGTTGCTCGACTTTGGCCAGCTCGCAAAAAGGGTTGGGGGGAAGACGAGTTGAAAAACTTACGTTTAACAACTATGAAACTGTTACAACTATTGCTCGACTTCGACCAGCTCGCAAGAAGGGTTAGGGAGAAGACGAGTTGAAAAGCTTAACGATTATCAGCTATGAAGCTGCTAAACTATTGCTCGACTTCGACTAGCTCGCAAGAAGGGTTTGGGAGAAGATATAAGGAAATGATAGCGTAATAACTTAAAATACGGGTTACATGGAAACTTGAACAAAAGAAAAACGACAGAAATGCAATAACAAAAGACAAGCGACAAAGTACAAAAAAACGATTAGCATAATATAGATAATGATTGCCAGCCCATTACATCCGAGCCACGCCGACCTTTACAATTGCTGAAAATAGGTCGAGCGTGGCAAGCAGAAAAAGAAGAGAAGAAACAAGGAAAGCAACATAAAACTATCTTAACAAAAAACACATTTATGATTCAGCGTCAGACTTCTCATCCGCACCACCATCCTCAGCAGCAATAGTTTGAGTTTCCTCGACGTCGGGGGACTCCACGTAATCCGCTTCATTTGGCCCGACTAGTTCGGTTAGACCAGCCAAAGGAGCGGTGGGAACCTCGAGACGACCACTCAACCCAGCCTTGCGAATAGCCCTCGCCTCGAGACCGGCCCACCACGGGTGGTCCGAGGGAAGAGTCGCGTCGCCCTATAGCTGTCGGGGAAAGGGAGCGTTTTCTTGACCTCTTCATGGTCGAGCCTACCCTCACAATTGGTATCTCCACTGCCTTCTCCCATGCATCAAAAGTAAAATTGAAGTACTGGAGAGTAGCAGGGCAGAGTTTGTTAAGGAAGGCGGGAGAGTTGCAGAAGAGGTTGACAGTCTCTTGTTGATAATGCTCTAGGAAAACGGAGCCTACTGGGGACTGGAGAAAAGTCCTGCGTCCTTCGAGAATACCCGCCTCGCTCTCGACCAAGGTATCGTCCGCAGCCTTCTCCAAATCAGCCCGGAGCTGGTCGACCGTCGAGAGAGCTGCAGCTTTCTCAGTTTTCAATTTCGCAACAAGGGCGTTAGCTGCTGCGAGGTCGTCATCCTTTTTCTCGAGCTCGAGAAGCAGGTCCTCGTACTTCTTCTTGTAAGCACGGATGTTGGAGTCAAGAGAGCTGGTGTCTTCGAGGAGAGAAGGCATGATAAAGGCCATGAACTGAAGAGAACCATGAATAAACAAAGTCAGACACAGAGTTAAAGCTCTAGTAGATACAATCGACTGAAACCAAAGATAAGAAATTACCCGAGAAAAGCAAAGGAGAGCTCGGCTAGCACGGTTGTAGGGATCACGATCGGCGCGGGCCTTATCGGCAGCAGGGATAATGGAGTCGATATACTTAGCGATCTCGTGAGGATGAGGGTGATCCCAAAGTCGGGAGGGCCTCTCAAGTGTGAATGTCTCGAGCTGGCCTGGAGGAGGAGTTTGCTCGACGGCCTTGCCTCTTCTGGCGCTTGAGCGAGCCAGGGACAAGAGTGACGTCGACCGCATCTTGAGCCCGCTTCTGGAGAAGCGAGCCCCGGGCCTTTTTCTGACTTCCCGAGGACGGGAGAACTACCTTCGACTTCGCCGTCGGGATTCTTCGGAGGGGTAGGTCGAGCAGCGGACTTCCTGTCGCTCTTCATCTTCTCGAAGCTAGCAAGAACGGAATCTGCAAACAAGTATCAAAAGTGTCAGTCATATCGGCATAAGGACTTCAAGTAAAGAAAGCATGGAAACTCGACTTACGAGGGTCGTCGAGACGAGGAATATCCTAATCGACAATGAGGTCGACATGATTAAGAAGGGATATCTCTTTGATCAACGGACGAGCTTTGTAAGTGTGTTTATTAAGCTCGTCCAACATCGAATCGAATTTGGGGCACCGTGGCCGTTTATTCTGTTTAACCTTGGAGGTAATCCATGCGTTTGGGTATGGATATTTACTAGAAGCAGGTCGAATAAAAACAAACTTCAACTTCCACTTAGTTACATTCGAAGAAAGGTCGTCGAGGAAAGTGACACCAGCACGACGACCCAAGCAATGGGCGTCTTTTATGAATCGGTAGCTATAACAGTTAAAAAGTAACTCCGGAGAAAAATATCTAAGTTTTATTCTGGAAACAACAATGAAAGCGATCATGATGCGAATCGCATTAGGAGAAAACTGATTTATGGGTACATCGTATAAATCACTAATAGCGCGAAGTTCGGGTTGAATTGGAAAACGAAGACCGAACAACGTCTGGTCGATAAAAAAGGTATAAAAGCCAGGTGGAGGATTAGTAAAGTCGTCATTAGGTTTGGGAACGACCAGTTCCCAGTCGGCGGAAAGACCGCTGTACACTCTAAAGCCCTCGACCTCGGCTGCAGAGGCATAACAAAAAGGATTTAAAACAGCTAACTTAGCTAAAGGACATGCTACAGAAACAACATCTCGAACCTCGAGAGGAGGCGCAATTATGGGTAAAGAAGAAGGACTTGTTCTATATACAGGAAAATCTAAGATCCTAAGGGGAATCCTCGGGGAATGAGGTCGAGACGGGGAGACCCTCTAGCTCGGGAAGACTCGGGATCTTCCGCCAAGACACCCGACATCCAAGCTTGCCTATAAGCGTCTTCATCGATACCAAAAGAGGATACATCCGAATGAGGAGAATTATGTGATCGATCGGCCAGTTTGAAGCCGACTACTTGCACAGAGTCGGACGATTGAGGACCTTCGTCGATCAAACGTTCAACGGTATCAGGTGAAGAGTCGGAGTCGGAATCTAGAAGAGTGAGAAGAAGAGGAAGTCGAGATCAGTAAGTGCAATTAATAGAGCAAAAAAAATCGACTTGCAGAAGTCGTCATAAGGCAAGTCGAGGAAGGGACATGGAAGGGTGATCGCAAAGTAGCGGCTCCGACACGAAAAATAAGCCACAGGTTCTCGATCCATCCTAATCTCGAAGACGAGATAATACGATAAATCTCGGAAAAGTTCAAACTTAAAAGTCGACCTAAAATGCAAATCGACTCTACCAAAAGTCGATAGGCAGCAAGGTAAGGGCAAACAGGGAATCCAAAGAAAAGTCCAAGCAAGAAGGATCAAACGAAAAACTCATACAAAAAAAAAAAGTTGAAGAACATGAAGAACATCCAAGGGTTTCAAACTCAGAAACCCAGAAAAAATCCAAAAAATCGCGAGGAATAAAGTAAAAAGCAA
Organism: Striga asiatica; assembly: GCA_008636005.1. NCBI lineage: Eukaryota > Viridiplantae > Streptophyta > Magnoliopsida > Lamiales > Orobanchaceae > Striga > Striga asiatica. The sequence continues at coordinate 705,622 of BKCP01011403.1, read as the reverse complement.
AAGATATTGAGAAAGCACAGCACTTACACATGATTGCGGCGAAGGTCTTGAAGAAACTGGTGGTTGCCAGAGAGCTGACTGCCGATGAAGCTCGGGAATGCCCTGATTGCCGGAGAAGTTCGAGATTTCAAGAGAGAGTATGAGAGGAAGTGAAAAGTGATTTGGGGCCAAGGGAAAGGTTATTTATACAAAATAAAGGTGAATCTTGACCCTTAAATTAAAAAGAGATCTAACGGTCTGGGTGAGGCGCGGAATTCGAGGCGGCAGCATTGAAGCGGCGCATTATGTCCAGATTTGAAATTCAAAATTTGAAAAGACATTATGTCAGGACTTATCTAAAAAACAATCATGAGGTCTTAAAATAATCTCGCGAGATGACGAGACGAGTTACAAGCAACGGAGTAGAGGAGAAGTCGCGATCCAAATCAGAAAGTGTAGCAAGGATGAATCGAGCAAAGACGTCGAGAAGAACCTCGAGGACGACAAGAGAATGACGAACAAAACTAATAGATATAGTCGGCCACCAAACTTACTCTTAAGCTCTAGTCCGCTTAGAGTAATTTTTGGGGGGGACTAGATGATATAGCCATATTATCATATACCGGTTCTGGAACCCTACTTAACCAAGATAACAAACAGACCGTCCACATGGCGATATGTTCCCATCGACATACTCAAATCGACTTCCGCAAAGTTGACTCTATGTAGAACGACCGTGAAGAGGCGGAAGTCTGGCCAGTCGACCTCAGTATGCGACTTTCAATAGTCGACACCTGCATAAGAACAATAAGAGCGTAATCTCCGAGCATTCAGATATCCTGAGTCGACTCCCAGCAGTCGACTTCACTAAGTCGATTCTCTTAAAGACGACTTCCACTCGAGGGAACTAACCAAGCGTAGCCTCCGAATCCTCATATGATCATAAGTCGACCTCCTAGCTCTCGAGGCCGACTCAATACGCCTCGAGAACCAAAGATGTGATGACGACTCATCGCACTTGAAGCTCTACATCTTTCAAGGGATAAAGGAGAATCTTGTGATGACTCAGCAGCAAGAGGAGACGAACCGACCGGGGCATTTTGGACCTTTTAGGTCCACCGACTTGGGCATTTCGGGTACTTCAAGTAAGTATTCGCTCCTATATAAAGGAGAAGAGGTAACCCCTAAACCCTAACTCTCATTCATTCCACACACTCCTCATAGCTGTTGCGCAGCATCCCTTCATCTCTCTGATACTGACTTGAGCGACGGAGGCTCTACGCCGGAAACACCTCCGGCGTTGAGTTTTTGCAGGTATTCTCGCGGTCTAGCAACGATTCAGAGGCAGTTCAAGCAGATCTGAACTCAAAATTCATCGGTTCGCTTTAGATCTAGAAGTAGACCCATCAATATATAACTGGAAATTCATTGAAAAATTGAACAATATATATTTATTTTCCTCTCCATACTTCACAATCAAAGCTATTTTAATTTATCTTGAAGATTTTTTATGATTATAATATATACTGCTCCATAGGAATATATTAGAACTCTTATTAATTAAATATTTTAATATATTAATTTGTAATTTATTTTGTCATCTTTTTTCTTTCTAGGTTATCGATCGGTTGAAATAGTCAATATGGATATATTTAATAAATCTGAACTTATAAACTTAGGTTGGTCTACCAATCAATAAGAACAATTTAATAATCATTTGTGATTAGTTAGTATTCTCTATAGATATAAAATAATATAGGATGTGTTATTAATTATATTAATAAATTCTTGTATTAAATTGAGACATTTAAGAAATACCACGATTATATGCATAATTTTCTTTTTATCAGGTGCTAAACCATTGGTACCTTTTTTACATCCAAATAGATAAAAACCATAAAATGCATTGCACACTGATGATTTTGTGTTTAAATTATGTAGTGTTTAAATTATTATACATAAATTTATCCACACAGATGATTTTGTTTATATGGTGAAACTAATATTATTTTGATTAATTTTTTTTATGATAATGAGAAATTTTTGTCGTATTAAAAATCTAAACCAACCAAATTCTATGATTTTGCTATTTGGTGTAAAGATATTTTAGTTAACTTATGGTCCTAGATACTTAAAAAAGTTGAGTAGATCAACTTTTAAATTAAAAGAGACTGTAAATTTTCTTAACGTGTATGAAAATTCCATCATAACAAAGTCTGACATGATGGTACAACATAAATATTCAGATAACATCATGTGTGTTAAATTAAATGATGCATATTATAAATTGAAGCAACAACTTGATATATGAAATATAATTATCAAATATAAAATTGTAAAAATTATTATTTATTATATTATATATGAATATTATATTAGAATAAATGGTCTATACTACCTTGAAATTTTCTTTGATAAATAATCTAAACTAAATAATATATAAAAAAAAGGAACCCACACACAAAAATAGAAAAAGAAAAAAATAAAAATAATATAAAATTGAAATGCAAGTTCACAATAATAGTTTCTTATAAAAATCAAGTCTTTATTTATAAGAAAAATTATGTTACTCGCAAAGATAAGAAAGGGAAAAAGTAAATGAAAATTAGAATGGAAACTCATAATAATAAATATTTTAAAATAAAGCCTTTACAACAAATAATATATTGATATTATTTGAATTATCTATAACTATGTTAGGTTTTCAATTTTTATTCTATAAACTTCTATTTTGCTGCATTATAATTATCATTATCTACATAGAATTTGACAATTTTGTTTCAAATTTATTTGGACATGAGAATTGGAGTGAAGTTTTCAATGTGTTATTATGTATAAATTTAATTTTATTGTTTTGGTTATAAAACCTAAATCTACATAATTTTATTTTTCAAGTAAAAGTATCTACAATTTTTTAGACATATTTTCACTTTGTTTACACCTTGACTCAAAAAACCTATAGATGCATTCTTATTTTTTATTTTTATTTGAACAATATGTCTCTTCTAATTTAATAAATTATATTATATGTAAGATCTAACTTTTATTATCTTTGTCATTGCTTTCTCTTTGTACCTTCTTTCTATTTTGTTTATATGTATAATATGTTTTAATACAAACATGTCGATCTCATAAACATAAATAAAGTTTTGAAAGAAAAGTAATTTTTATTGATATTCCAATTGTATAGATATATTTATACCTCTAATTTTGAGAATAATAGTTAATATGTTATAATTTTTTGTTTAGTTTTTATGATTTTTTGCAGTGGAAAATTTACTCGATGAATTAAACATAAAGACATCCTATAAAAATGACAAATTTTAATCTTTTAAATTCTATAAACTTTTATTTTGCCGCATTATAATTAAATATTAGGTTTTATATTATGTAGTTACAAATTTACAATTTCAATATGACCCACGATTGTGAAGCATGTATAAATAAAATAAAGACTACATTAGGCTCTTATATTGTGGTTCTATAATAATAAAAAGATAATATGGTTTTATAATTTAAAAAACCCAAAGTGGATGTTTTTAAAAAAATAATGAATTGATCCATTGAGGACAATAAATAGATAATTTAACATTAATCATTACTATTTTTTGTTTGAAACTAATTATTAGTTGTATTGAGATGTGTAGAATTAGCACAACATTCTAAACAATTGTCAACTTATTCAACATTTTCAATATTATTATTATCTATTACTACCTCCTTTTTTTTTATTAATGTCATTTTGGCTTTATCAACAATTGCTAAATAAATGACGTTTTGAAATCTTTGTACATATTTTTTCATTATTAACCTTATCTACCTAATAAATACACAACGTCTTTTCATATTCACTCTTTATTTTTTCTCAAAACATCCATCTCTATCCTCATTAATGAGGGTTATTATTGGCAAAAAAATAATTTTTAATTACTGTGCAACTTCTCAAAACGATATTTATTAAAAATAGGAGGGAGTATTAGTTTAGAAGATTAAATGAAGTGATGATTCCATATGTATGAATCATGATATTAAAGTTGCCTAAATAAACCAAATCTCGTAGTTCCATTTATTGATGAAACCGTTAATGAGAAACATTTAATACAAAATGGGAGGGAAAAAAATTTCTTTCAGCTGTTTTGGTTTTATATATACTAATACGAATCCCGTGCGATGCACGGATAAAAAATTATTCATTAATATTTATAAATTATAAATGCTCATTAAATAATATTTATTAAATTAGAAATATGAAATCAATATATAATATAATTTACGTATATTAATTTGTTGAAAATGTTATATGAAACTTAAATTGTGCAAAATTATATAAAACATATCTATTTAAAATTAGTACACGACCCGTACAGTGCAAATGTAAATTTTTATGGTCTAATCTTACAAATGTAAATTTTAATGGTCTAATTATTTTCTTAATTATTCATGATTTGAGCAATTAAATACACAAAAAATCAATAATGTTTATTAAAAATTTCACAAAAGAATTACACTAAAAATATAAAATATTTATTAAATAATAAATAATGCAATTTGGTTGAAACTTTTTACACCAAATCATATAATTGATATTGCAGCCAAAATTCTCATATTTTGGTAAATCAGCCAATTCACATGATTTGAGTAATTAAGGTATCTTAAAAATGAATTTACCATAAGTGACTATTTGAAATATACCATAAATTGTTAAATTAATTTGAATAGTTAAGGTATCTTAAAAATGTATTTTTATATGGTTTCATTATTTCTTTAAATAATGAGCCGCAATTTTCATAACTGATTATTAAAAATATACCATAAATTGCTAAATTAATTTCTCAAAATAGTAAATATATTTTTTTTGGAGTGAAATAGTTACTATTTAAAAAATAATAAAAAAACCTTTTAAAATATATAGATATAGATTTGACATTAATTATTATTATTTTTTTGTTTGATAAATTACTAATTGTATTGAGATGTGTAGAATTAGCACAACATTCTAAACAGTTGCCAACTTATTCAAATTTCCAATAATATTATATCTATTATACACAATTTCAATAGGGCTTTAAATTTTTTGACAATATTAATTGAATTGATCAAACCATTATGAGTAACATTTAATATAGAATGGGAGGGAAAACAAAAAATTTTCAGCTACTTTGCCTTTTTAGTGTGCAAATTATCTACAAAATTTAATGTACAATTACAATTTAACATTTCCAATGTGACAAATTGTCCTTCTTAATTTCCCGTAAGCATAGGCCATTACCCAAAACTGCAATCAATACATAAGTTAATTAATAACTACAATATTCACATTCCAAGTTTAGACAAATCTAAAATAACGTGAAGTAAATTATCCTACAATTAATACAATAATTAATGTAAATTTGAGAGGGAAATTGGCAGCTGCTCCGCTTTAATATATATATAGATATAGATAATAGTAATAAAAAAAAAAATGTATACAAGAAAACTACTAATAATATGCCTCACCAAAATTTGTTCGATTTATAAAGGGCATTAATATTTACCGCCCCCTATTACTAGTCGCCGCCCCCCTTGGATGATTTTTCCCTTTTCGTTTTTTCCAAACATCTCAAAGCAAAGTGTACAACGAAATGTTTTCAAATTCTGAGGTACAATTTTTCACTGTCCGGCAGGCGATCGCGTACGGCTTTTAGACCGTCCGACCGCCGAAACTGGACGGTCCAAAAGGCGTTCGGCCGGCCGGTTCAGAAGGCATAAAAGCCGTTCGCGATTTTCGTCCGATCGGACGGGCTTTGTCCGAACCGGTGGCGAGGGCCGGTCGCGACCGGTCCGTCCAGTTCAACCGGCCGGATGATTTTTTTTTTAAATATTATTATAAATTATTATGTTATATATTCGAAATAATTATGCTATAAATTGGACGTTAGATATTATCGTCTTAGAAGTTAGAAATTATTATGTTACATGTTAGGCTTGCTTATGCTATAAATTGGACGTTAAATATTATCGTGTTAGGAGTTACAAATTATTATGTTACATGTTAGACTTGGTTATGTTATAAATTAGACGTTAGGTACTATCATGTTAGGAGTTACAAATTATTATGTTACATGTTAGACTTGGTTATGTTACAAATTGGACGTTAGATACTATCGTGTTAGGAGTTACAAATTATTATATTACATGTTAGACTTGATTATGTTATCAATTGGACGTTAGATATTTTCGTGTTAGGAGTTACAAATTATTATATTGTCCATTAGAATTTGAAGTAAATAAGATTTCACCCGGGCTCCTTGAACTCGAACGGCCACCGGACCTGCAAGAACCCAACGCCGGGAGGGGTCCCGGTGTCAGGCCTCCGACGCTCAAGTCAGAATTACTCCAAATCTCAAGTGTATAGTCATGAATGTAGAAAGAGTGAGAGAATGAGATACCTTAGCCCCTTTTTATAGGGGGGGTGTACCTTATGGCCCAAGTTGGGCTTATCCAATAGCATCATGCCACGTGTCCTAGCCATGTGTAGGTTTATTCTCCAATATATTTCTTTTTTATCCATTAATCCCGGTCTAGTACAATATCCTATATCATTTAGTCCCCCCACTCTGGTCGAGTAAGCATGACTCGATCCAAGAGTGAAATTCCTCTTCGAGCTGTTTCCGTCAACCTACCACTGAGGTTATAATTTGAATAAATCATCGACCACCAAATAGTGACAAAACCTCCAAATGAGCATCGGGACCCTAAATGAACACCGAATAACCACTAAGGTAAAAAACCGAAAGACCCGCCGCTGAGGTCGAATACAGAAAGACCTGCCTCTGAGGTCGAATACCGAGAAACCCGCCACTAGGATCAAACGCCGAAAGCTGAACGACCACTGAGGTCGAAAACCAAATGACCCGCCGCTGGCGTCGAACACTAAAAATCGAGAGACCGTTGAGGTTGAAAATCGAAAACCGATAGACCACTGAGGTAGAAAACCAAAAACCGAGATACCACTAATGTCGAAAACTGAGAACCGAAAGACCACTGAGGTCGAAAACCGAGTGACCACTGAGGTCGAACACTGAATGACAATTGAGGTAGAAAACTGAAAACCGAATGACCACTGAAAAGGTCGAAAACCAAGTGACACCGATGAGCTCGAAAACCAAGTGACGGTCAATGAGGTCAAGAATCGAGTGACCGCCTGTGAGGTCGAAAACCGAAAACTGAATGACCATTAATAAGGTCGAAAACTGAGTGACCACCGATGAGGTCAAAAACTGAGAATTGAATGACCACTGATGAGGTCGAAAACCGAGAACCGAGTGACCGTCGATGAGGTCGAAAACCGAAAACTGAATGACCACTGAGGTTGAAAACCGAGTGACCGCCAATGAGGTCGAAAACCGAAAACCGAAGTCTTGAATTTAAAAATTTGAACTTACGTCTTGTTGTTTTTCGATCACCATGTTCGAGCTCTCTTCATTCAAAGATAAATCTTTCCTACCACCTCGTCTTATCATCTCCCCCTCAGTTCAAAATTTGAAATTCAACCCTACTGTTTATCTTCTCGAAAACTGAATGTCCTGACACCACACCGAAGTCGAAAGCCGAATTCGACAAAACCAAATAAATTCATCAACCTGAATAACCTGACTCCGTGAAATGCTCCGAGTGAACTCCCTCGACCTACCTCGGAGGTCGAAAAATAAATTCGACAAAATCACAATCAAGTAAAAATCATCGACCTCCCACCGAGGTCTTCGAATAATCTCCACGAATTGCGCCAAATGAAGTCCCTTGACCACCGAGGTCTGCAAATGAACTCCCTGAGTTGCTCGAAATGAACTTCATCGACCTACCACTGAGGTCGAAAAATAAATTCGACATAACCAAAATCAAATAAAGATCATCGACCTACCACCGAGGTCTGCAAATAAACTCCCTGAGTTGCTCGAAATGAACTTCCTCGACCTACCACTGAGGTCGAAAAATAAATTCGACATAACAAAACCATCAACCTGCTTGAGCTATCCGTAACGAGCTCCATCAACTTGCCACCGAGGTCAAAAACATAAATACAACGAAACCAAACCAAATAAAACCATCAACCTGCTCGAGCTATCCGTAACAAACTTCATCGACCTGCCACTCCGAGGTCTCCAATAGGATCCATGTCTTCACCAACCCAACGCTAGGATCGACCACACAGCCCAGAGGCCTTAATCATGGTGGATTTTTGTCTTCGACCACTTGCCCACCCCAAAAAGGATGTTCCAGAAACAAGTGACCACCCAGCCCGGAGGCCTTAATCATGGTGGATTTTTTTCTTCGACCATTTGCCCACCCCGAAAGGGATGTTCCAGAAACAAGCGACCACCCAGCCCGGATGCCTTAGCCATGGTGGATTTTCTTCTTCGACCACTTGGCCACCCCAAAAGGGATGTTTCAGAAACAAGCGACCACCCACACCCCCGAAGGGATGTTCTAGAAACAAGCGACCACCCAGCCCGAAGGCCTTAATCATGATGGATTTTTTTCTTCGACCACTTGCTCACCTCCGAAGGGATGTTCCAAAAACAAGCGACCACCCAGCCCGGAGGCCATAGTCATGGTGAATTTTTTTCTTCGACCCATTGCCCACCCCGAAAGGGATGTTCCAGAAACAAGCGACCACCCAGCCCGGAGGCCTTTGTCATGGTGGATTTTTTTCTTCGACCACTTGCCCACCCTGAAAGGGATGTTCCAGAAACAAGCGACCACCCAGCCCGGAGGCCTTAATCATGGTGGATTTTTTTCTTCTGTACTGCTCGAACACTTCGACCTGCCACTGAGATCGACAAGAAAACACACCAAACACCACAAGACAGAATAGTAATTGACTATTTTCGTTAGTGTCACCAAATGTATAATTACGTCGAACGAGATAATAATAAAAAATATCAAATACATTTTTCAACCTCCCTTTCCTGTTCGTACATGACAACCCGCGTTTGTTGTTTAGTCCATGCTTTCCACTCCTCACCATAACCAATATCTGGTTCACCTGCTCATGCATTTTCCTCAGCAAGAATTCAACAGATTCCATTAGTTGCATTTTATCCACATCATTCCATTTGCAATCCCGATTGCAATAATAACAAAAGACGAATAAATCAAAGCAATCACACTGGTCCACATTCATTTATACCACGCCTCAATCTACATGCAAATATCTACCACGGTATGAAATCGCATAAACACTCACTCAAATATATAGTCGACCAGAATTTCACAAATCCATGAATTCGACAAGCAATTACAACAAATCATACTCTGCAGCTACAAACAATCATCAAACGAATGCACCAAACAAAAATTTGAATGAATTACTCCCAATACCGAGCTCCTTAGTCATGACTCGAGACTGGCCAGCCCGAAGGCCTTAGTCATGCCAGCTTTTGTTTGAGACTCCACGTACACCTCATTTTCTGTATTTTGTTAGTCACCTGAATAATAATGTTAAACATATCCATATACACCACAATATCAGCAACATTTCACCCAAAATATTCAGACAATGAACATTCCTCCCAAAAAAGAATGCTAAGAGACTCTATAATGTCAGTCGATCTTGACCATCAACCAGAGTTGGGATTAATTTTATACTTGAAGGCCGAGAATGTCACTCCCATTTATCCTACCTCTCCAAAAGAGAATGATTTCTTCCTCTGAAATGGACACCTGCGATCGACACCATCTAGACTCGTCCCTCCTTATCACCATGCTTTGATGGCTTCGTGCTCGCTCATTATGTCCTCGAAGCTCCACAACTCGTCCGCCATAGCTTGTCGAGACTCGGGTTATGTCGTTGTTTCCTCGATAAGAATTTAAAGAGATATCATTATCCATATTATATTCACATCATCCATTTTGTAATTCTCCACGCAAGAAAAACAAGAGATCAAATACATTCATCACCATCTCCTCGATTTAAGACATGCTCTAGCAATGACATGCTTAAAAATCATGAATAAAACAAAACTCCACATTTTCACATCAGAATCCAAATGAAAGGCTGCTAATACATCAAATATCAAATTTTATAATTTCAATCCATTCCTCGTGCCCATCGATAAATGCACCAAACACACAGTAAGCACCACCACAAAATGCCCTCAATTCAAAATCTCGACTCGCATTTATTTTCAATCGAATAAGTTCTCCGCAAATAAATCAAATAATATCTCCACAAATTAGTCAAACAATTTTTCCATGAGCAAATCAAATAATTCCACTATCAAATCACATGATTTTCCCCGAACAAATCAAATATCTCCACGGATAACTCAAATAATCACCTCGAATAAATCAAATAATATCTCGAGCAAATCAAGTAATTCTCCTCGAACAAATCGAATAATCATGTTATAAATTGGACGTTAGATATTATCGTGTTAGGAGTTACAAATTGTTATGTTACATGTTAGACTTGATTATGTTATAAATTGGGCGTTAGATACTATCGTGTCAGAAGTTACAAATTACTATGTTAAATGTTAAACTTGATTATGCTATAAATTGGACGTTAGATATTATCTTGTTATGAGTTACAAATTATTATGTTACATGTTAGAATTAATTATTTTATACATTAGAATGAAGATGTTATAATGTTAGAACTTATAGATTATTATGTTACACATTATAATTTAACATGTTTTAAAAATATAAATATTGTACTATATTGCAGGAGTCATGGGAAGATTTTGGAGAAGATGGTATTGATTACAGTCTTGGTTTCAATACCCATTCATTATTTATTAGTGATGCGGAGGCTATTGCATCTGCAAAAAACGGGCAATTCTGAATGGTTTTCAATTAGTAATTTCGAAACACAAAAAGAAAGGAACGGTCAAGGTTTTGAAGTGCCATAGAAGCGAACGCTACAGAGGCAAAGGCGAAAATTCCAAAATGACAAAAACGAATAAATGCAATTTCCCTTTTGAGATAAAAGTAAAAAAGATGCCAGATTTATCATACTAGATGATCCATAGATTAGCAAGGAAGAGAAGGGCTACTATAATCATTTCTTTGTTGTGTATCCTGAGGGTCATCGACAGTTGAGCGCCCTCAGCGCTTCATCTAAAAATATTATTCGTGATATGACTGACGCAAGGTGGCCCCGATAAATATATGTGTATCTTTTAATAAATATATATATATTTAGATTTTGTAATATATGTTTTAATTAACTTTTAAAAGTGAAATTTTAAAGTAATGCTAAGAATTAATTTAATTTAAAATTAATTATAATAATTAGTAATTTTTTTATATCTAAAAGTTATTGTAATAATTAATAAATTTTTTATTATATTTAATAATGTATTATTATTATGATAGTTAATAATATTTTTATCAAATAAAATAATTAATATTCTTATTTATTTATTAATATAAATTTTTTTTTTTACATTATAATAATTATTAGAATTAACTCTAATCGGTGACAGGTGTATAACTTAAGAGGAATGCTGCGGAAAGAGAAATTCGAGTGTAGAGACGTTCCTACCCAGTTTATGCATTGGGCCATGAGAAGCGAGTATACAGTTTATGCAGAATCCGATCCGAACACGAAAGCGTTGACGCATATATTCATGGCCCATCCTGCATCGATCAATCTATTCCGGACATATCACTTGTATGAAAATATAGATTCCACGTACAAAACCAACAAGTATGTTACTTTATTAATACTTTATTAGTATGAATCTTAAATAGTATGTTTGATTAAGTTAAATTTTATGTGATTATATTTTTTGTCTTCTTGGTCTTATTGCACAGGTACAAGATGTCGTTGGTCAAAATGATTGGGATGATGCCGTGCAACCAGAACTTCCTAATTGCGTATGCGCTCATCATGGACGCGAAAGAGGCCAGTTACGTCTTGGTTCTACATAAGTTGAGACTTCTGATAGGCCAGGGCGTATATCCTAATGTGGTTGTCAGTGATAGAGGTGGGTTTAATGACTCCTATTCAGAGGCATTTTCATGAATCAGCCTACTTACTCTGCACGTGGCATATCAACAAGGATGTGAAAGACAAAGCCTACAAACTCTTTGGGAAAAGTAAAAAGTTCTCCCAGATGTTCACACACAGTACGTGGAAGGCGATTGCCGAGGCCAGTACGTTCGATGACTACAACGATGTCGTTGCCTAGATTCGCGCAAAATACTCGAAGTCTCCACAGGTGGTACAGTATGTGGAGAACACATGGTTAGGGAACAAGGAGAATTTTGTTAAAGCTTGGAACAACCAAGTAACACATTTTGAAAACACAACTTCCTGTAGGGTGGAGAGTGCCCACTCTGTGTTGAAGCAGTGGCTTCACACGTCCACCGGCGTGCTCGATAGAATTTGACAAAAGATTAATAAGCAGATTGATTCTCAATTGACTGAAATCAGGTACATACTGCAATTTTTAACTGTGTTATTATATTACTGCATTAATTATAATCTAATGTTATGTAATGTATTATCAGGTCAGTGCTTGAGGCTTCAAGAGTTAAGAAGAGTACGCAATATAAGGGAATCCTTTTCGCGAGCGTGATACTGAGGGTCTCGCATTACTGCCTGAGTTTATTGGACTCTGAGGTTACGAGGATGCATGACTTGAGCATCGAGGTTTACGAGCGTTGCGGCTGTGTATTGCAACTCACTCATGGACTTCCTTGTGCCTGTCTACTCCGTACGTCATATGATTTTGATCGTCCGATTGATCTCGGAATGATTCACCAGTTTTGGAGAACGCTACAGATGATAGAGCCAGGTAATTTAAGGTTAATGTTTTATTTATAATTTTCTACTTGTTGTTTCATTTTGAAATTACAATTTATGTAATTAAAGTACATTATCTGGTTTAATTCATTGAATTTTTTATCGTATACTTGTAGGGACGAGTCACCAGAGCCAGATGAGCCAGGGTACATGGTCAGATGTGGAGTTCTTTCGGACGCTTGTGAATGAGGTTGAAACGGGCGATCCCGCGAGATGCGGTACATGAATTAGTTCATGTACAATCAACTTTACCCTTACCAACAGGATTATGCGAAACCTGAGGTTAAGGAAAACCCACGAGGTCGTCCCAAGAAAACCAATTAAACTAAGCATAAACCATCTGCTTGGGAGTACAGGGATAGATCGCGAGGTCGGAAATTGAGCCGTACGACCACTTCTTCGCGTGGACAGACAAGCTCGTCTTCTCAACAGTCACAAGGGGCACCAGGTGATTTTTTTTTTTTTTAATATAGTTGAACGTTAATTAAAGTATTTATATAATTATATAAATTGTGACGTGAAATTATTATTATATTCCAGAGATTAGACCGACAAATATATTTGATTTTACAATGTGGCAAAGAATCCCCTGGTTTATGTTGGACTACGTAGTCAGTTACCTGAATGTGGAGGCGGATGGGAACTGCGGATTTCTGGATTGTTGCGTTCACACTTGAAGAGTTGATTAATTACGATACCGCCCCTAGTGTGAACACTCGCAGTATATAAATCAACCTCGTCCTGCTTGAATATCCAAGTAATTATGGTACCGCCCCTAGTGTGAACACTCGCAGTATATAAATCAACCTCGTCCTGCTTGAATTACAATCAACCTCGTCCTGCTTGAATATCCAAGTAATTACGGTACCGCCCCTAGTGTGAACACTCGGTCATCGCGAGCTACGTGTATGGTAACCAGGAGCACTGGCCAGTCGTAAGAGAAAACATTGCGAATGAGGTCCAAAGCCACCGTACCTTGTACGACTGCATCTGTTTTAGGGATATCGACGCCGCACTCAGCCGAATAAGGTGGGATGGGGGCGCGGTCGGACCTGGTCACTGGTTTGAAGTTCCATGCGACCTCTACCCTGTTGCAACATTATTTAATGCGGTTGTCATTTTGTTGAGCTCTGGTCCGCGAGGTGGGCAACACGACATGTACAGCATGACAGTGTTGCCGCTCTGTGCACGATCAACGGCTAGAGGACCAAGTCGTGAGATTGTCATGTGTCATCTTTGTAGCTACGAACACTACATCCGTTTAGATTTGACTCCTAATTGTCCATTACCGCCTATTCATATAATGTGGTTCACTCACCGAGATCAATCGGTTGTGGGTTGGGAGAATCAGTAGCAGGCTAGGTTGCAATTGTGGTTTACTGATCAAAATAGACCTTGAATAAAAGAGCGATATTTTTCGTTCAATAAAAGAACGATATTATTCAGTTGTGGTATGATGCTTCTCATTCAACATAAGTTTATCAAATTATTGCAGGCTCGTTCCCCTGAGTCGACCCATCAGGACTCTCAGGAGAACGAGCCCTGTCTCGAAGCATAGGAACATACGTTCGTGTTACAAAGCAATCAAAAATCGCATCAGTGGTACTTTTTTTTTTCATTTTTAATATAAACCATTCAACTTAATGTTTTACAAAGAATAAATAAATAAAAAAACCATACAGCTTAATGTTTTACAACAACAATAATAATAAAAACAAAACCATTCATTACATGATTATTGGGCATTGTCGTAATCCAACTTAAGCTTAGCCAATTCTTCTGCGAAACGCGCCGCCACCGGACATTCGCATTCCCACTGCCAGTTCGATGTAATGCCAAAAACACGGTCCATCCACTAAAAAAATGGAAGAATAAAAAGATATGATAAATATTTATTAAAAAAAATTATTGTAATGAAATAACATTAACTAAAATTTAGAAACGACTTACATAGGCGGTATTGGCACGCGTAGGGACCTCGTTCTCGTCCGGTAGCTCCTCGCCCATGACAGTCGGATGGAAAACCCGACCGTACCACTGCAAGTACTCCTCAGTCGCCTCCCCGCGATCATGTGTCGTGTGGGTGAACATACTGGTGTTGCAACTGTGCGAAAACTGGAACTAGGTCCAGGCACCCACTGCACCAGCTTCAAAATGTTCAACCTTGTAATTCCTAGATTCCCAAGAACGTACTGCACTGATTGGCGGGATATAGGGGGAGGGACAGTTTGAACATACCCCAACTGACGCAGAAACCGCACAGGCAAGTACGGCTCGACAATATCGCGGTATCGAATCAATCTGCAATAAAGAGTCCTCCGCTCTATCGCATTTGGGATGGAGTTGCCGTATGGCAACCATTGCACCTGTTCACAATTGCATAAAAGCATTTATAAAAATAATTATATTATTTTAAATAACTGGTAACTAAATTTAAATAAAATAACTTACGTACATCGGAGGCAGTGAGTCTGTCAAGGCACCGACGGATGATTGTGAGCCGATCATCTGACCTTGGCGCATTCCCTACCCTCCACGAGTAAGATCGTGCGACACAGTCAGGACCGGTGGGTAGACGCCCCTGGGGTCGGAAATCGGGAAAATACTCATATATCCAGGACTGTAGAAGTGTCAAGCTGCCCGACGGTCCACTGGAGTCCCCTCGACTGGCAATACCTAGCTGTCTGTACAAGTATGCCAGTGTAGCTGATCCCCATGAGTAACCCCAAATTATATCCAAGCCGTCGAGCACCTCGTGCAGGAGCTTGGGGGTCACTCTACTACCACTCTTGTCGATGAACAAGGTGGTAGCCAGCATCATCCACATCCAGGCACCCGCCTTATTCTTAGCCGGTCGGCCTTTCCCCCTTAATGCATCCACAATGGAGGCTTCGGTCACCGAACCACGCTGCCAGAACGAACTCATGAGTTGAGCCTTGGTGACCAAAAGTATCATCATGCAGAGCCCATGAATGGTGTCTGAATCCGGGTCCTCAACGGCTCCCTCTACAGGAACGCCTAAAATGACCTGGACGTCATGCAGCGTGATGCTCATTTCACTAAAAGGCAGGTGAACGAGTTAGTATCCGGCTACCATCGCTCCACAAATGCAGAAAACAGTGGAGTGTCCAAGTGGTTGTGCATGGAGTCCACCAGATGTGACAGCCCGGTGTCCCCGATCAGAGCTTTTGCAGCGGGAGACATCTCATCACGCGAACTCCTCAGATTCTCAACCGCTCTCAGTCTGTTCTGGCATTTCAGCATGCCCCTAAACTCTCCAGTCCACATGCGGGAGGCGACAAGCCCTAAAAAGCTAGGGATGACACTCCCATCAATGGGCCCATGGGCCACTGGGCCTTTAACGATCCAGGGTGCATCATCATCAATCCTAGCTCGTTTGCTAGTACCTGCATTACAATAGAACATATCTGTATATATACACTTGCTGGCAGATGCATTAAATAAAACATATTTAATAAAACATATTTCATAAGTTTCCTGCTCTTTTTTTTCAATTAATGTAGAAACGTTACATTTTACATTAATAAAATATAATGATAATTTTAAGCTAATTTATTATGTAAAATTAATACTAATTGATTATAACAATAATAAAAATAACTATAATACTTTTCTAACCAATTCATTGTATGGTCCCTCTAAATTACAAAATAATTATACTGTAGTTGAGGAGCAGACCGATAATACTTTTCTAACAGTACCGCTAATTTGTTATTATTAAGTCAAAATATTTAATGTTAAACAACAATAAATACGTAAATTATTTACCTGATGAGGATGCACCGCTACCAAAACGCCCCCAGCCTGTCGTTGAGGAGCAGGACATACAGCCTGTGTAGGACGAACAGCCTATACAGGACGAACATACTGTACAGGAGGGACAGGCCGGCTAGGACTCGTAGGTTGTGCGGGTCGTGCAAAATGATGTGCTGGGAGCTCCCCCTGGGAATGGTGCGGGTGGTCCTGATCATGTGAAGAGTCGTCCTCGTCAGACTCCTCTGAACCCTGCTCCCTCTCGCCGTACGACTCATCAGAATACTCCTGCTGACCGTAAGGTAATGGTGCGCGGGGTATCGACTTTCCTGCCTGGCGGGGAAAAGAACATCCCCGATGGTCGTACGGTCCTGGTGCCGAGGGCATCGAACTGCCTGCCTGGCTAGGATAATAATATCCATGCTCATCGTACGTTAGGATTTCGGGGAGTCGTGAGCTGTCTGGCTGGCCCTCAAAATGATATCCCTGCGGACCATCTTGTACTGGTGCAGGGGGTCTCGAACTCAGGCTAGCCGGACCAATCTATACCCTCCGAGCCTCATCGATCATCGCCTGTCTGTCCCGACGAACGAACGCATTGACACTAAGACTTTTAGTGTGTCAGGTGCCAAAACCATCATAATAGACATCGAACGCCTCGTCGTCGTCCCTAGCAGAAGATTGTCAAGGTCTGCTAACACCCTGAATAAAAATATAATTAGTAATTTTTTCATATATAATCATTATTGTAATAACTATTAAAATAGATTATAATTAATTTTTATTTTAATTTATAAATTTTATTATTATAATTTATAATTATTATTATAATTATTATTATTGTAATTTATAATTATTATTATAATTATTATAATTAATTAAGATTATAATTAATTGTAACTATTATTATAATTATTATAATTATTTATAATTTATAATTATTATTATTATTATTATTATTTTTATAATTTATAATTAATTATAATATTTATTATAATTAATTATTATTATTATTAAAAAAAACAAAAAAATGTCCAGCCGGGTCGTGACTGGCCGGCGGGGCCGGTTATGTTTTGGTCTGTCCGGCCCCCGATCGCGCCCAGTTTTTGCTGCGATCGGCTGAGAAGTCATGCGTCCAACAGGGCCGGACGCCTTTTTGGCCTTCTGGAGGCGACGGCCGGACGCGGTGCCAAATACAAAAAAGAAATTTTTTGAAAATATTTAGCACGTAAAAAAAAAAAATTCCTTGCTAGAGAAGAATGCTTTGCCGAGGTTGTAGGATTTTTTCGACATTTTTTTAGATTTTTTTTAAGCTCGAATCGCTCGTTGAAAGTTTGGGAGTTTAGAGAGATAGAGAGAAAAAGGGTTAAGGGCAAAATAGTAAAAGGGGGGATGGCTAGTAATAGGGGGCGGTGAATAGTAAATGAGTTTATAAAACATACTGTAAGTGTTATTGTGTATATTTGTCTATTTACTGTATTAATTTTAGATTATCTTCAAGTAATTGTAGTCCTAATTTGTGCATATGTTTTTGGTTAATGAGAGTGGTATCATCCGATTGAGATGATTTTCACTCAAAACTTTGTGTCGTCGTTATAGTTGTCGGTTACCCTTTTGGCAAAATTGGGTGAAGTTTGTATGATTTGGATCGTCAGGTTTTCTTTGTCTCTCGTGATGTGTAGTTTCTTGAGACTAAATTCTCATATCTGTCTGACTTGCCTGAGCCAGATTCTTTGCAACCGCCTCTTCTTGTGTCGGTTTCTTCTGCGTCGGATGATGATGAGGATCTTCTAGTTGTCTCTTTGCCTCATGTTGATCTTGATACTGGGTCTTCTGTACTGAAATGGACACGTCTGATGACAGGGGGGGTTCCGTTACCACTAACCCTCCCACACTTCTAGTGTAGCCCTTGAGTCGTGGTCATCAGACTAAGGTTCCTTTCACTCGGCTGAAGGATTTTGTGGTTGACACTGTCCGACCCTCGACTGTAGCCCTTACTGCTTCTCCCCAATCGTCTTCATCCTCCAGCACATCTTATTCTATTGCACATTATGTTTCTTGTGATTCATTCTCTCTAGCTCGCCCAGTTTTTTTGGCTGTTGTCGCCTGCGCTACTGAGCCTCGCACTTTTGCTGAGACCGTGACTGATCCTCGATGGTGAGCTGCTATGCAGGATGAGATTCGTGCCTTAGAGAATAATGGCACGTGGGATGTAGTTTCTCTTCCATCTGAGAAGCGTGCGATTGGGTACAAGTGGGTCTTTAAGATCAAGCATATGTCCGACAGTTTCATTGAGCGCTATAAAGCGCGCCTAGTGATTTTGGGCAATAATCAGGTAGAAGGTCTTAACAATCATGAGACGTTTGCTCCCGTCGCTAAAATTGTAACAGTCAGGTTATTATTGGTTGTGGTTGCTTCTAAACATTGGGAAGTTCACCAAATTGATGTTCACAATGCTTTTCTTCACGGTGATTTACCTAGGGAGGTTTACATGAAGTTTCCCCTTGGTTTCCACTCTGGCGTTGATGGGTAGGTTTGTCGTCTTTGTTGTTCTCACTATGTCTTGAAGCTGGCTCCGCACTGCTGGTTTGCCAAGTTGGCTACGGCTTTGAAGCGGTATGGTTTTTTGTCAGTACTATCATGATTACTCTCTTTTTTACATTGCAACGTGGTTATGTCCATCTGTAGGTCAATCAAAAAATATCTCTCTCTAAAATTTGAAAGTTAGTCAATAAAAAAATCTCTCTCTAAAATTCCCGTAACCTAGATCCCCAAATACGCGAGCTCGATCGAGCCTCCTCTAGTGTGGGGCACGCTACGCCGTTGTGCGACTGCCGCTGCCATCCAGTGCGCCTAGCCTGCCTTCGATCCGTTGGGGCCCTCAGCTGGTCTGGATTTCGTCGGATTGGGCATCCGCTCGGCGTGAGGCGGTGCCGGTGGGGAGATTATAGCGTCGGGTTGTATTTTTCCTCCGGTTAGGCACCGAGTGGTGGTCGGGAGCCCAGGTTTGTTCCTCGTTCCCCTGTTTCTTCCATCCCCTGGGGCTGGGAATGGAGCCTATTCCGGTGGTGGGTGGTTAGGCTCTGGTGGCGTGCTGGCTTGTGTTGCGGATGGATGACGGGGGTTGAGTTTTTGGGGCATCTGGTGCTCGGTCCTCCCTTGTTTTTCCCGTTGTACCTGGGGCTGAGCGATAGGCTTCGCCGGTGATGTTGGCCTCAGGGGCTGTTACTACTCCTGTTTGCTGGCTGGGAGGGTTGTGTTTGGGGCTGATATGGGCGTACTGGTCTTTGGAGGGGTCCGCCTTTTTTGAGATGTGGTTTTGGGGGTTGGGTCTTGTTAGGCGTTTTCTGCAGTTTCGGGCTTGGCGCTTTGGATCGGGTCTGAGTCTGTTAGGTGGTGGCTCTTGGTGGTTGGTTGCATGGCGGCTAGTGGCGGTGCTTACTGGTGGTAGAGGAGGGCCTCAATTTTTGTGTTTTTGTTAGTTGCTTATTGTTTGTTTTGTGTGTGGTTTTAGTGTTTGTGTTTTATCTTTTTTCCCTCCCGTTGGGAATGTGTTCGGTGTATTCTCCTGCTGGGAGCTTTTGCTTATACTCTTTTTGAGAGATTTTTTAGTTTGTGCTTGTATTGTAGGTTGACTCTAAGTTGCCGTCTGTATGTACGTGTAGTCCTCTCTACTAGAGTCAGCTGTTCAGCTTATTTGGCTGTTGGCTGTAGATTCAACTGAATAGCTAGTATCTAGTCTCGGTTGTGTTGTGAATATTAGTAATTCCTATCCTTTCGTTGAAAAAAAAAGAAGTAAGTCTGACCTCAAGTATTATATAACAACAATACTGTATGTTGTGTACAAATTATATTTTTACCGAGTACCGAGTTCAAAGGTTCGCTCCCCGGGTCGATCTCACGAGGAAGCCGGTTCGGAAAATTATATTGGTATTGATAACACATAAAAGCAAAATAAATCCTAAACATTCTAATCACGATAGGGTTGGAAAATTATCAACTAAGAAATAACATAAAATAATAATCTACCTAAAACTATAAACGACACAATGATAAAGAAGCTAGGGAGTCGGGGATAATTAATTCGAGTTCTATTTGCAAAACCGAGCAGTTAATCGTTCGGTTTGAGATTGACGCTCTCGCCTAGACATCTAGCGGTTCTCTTTCAATAACTCTTCGTAACAAGGAATTGAACATAGACGAACAAGCTCGAGCATACAACACCGGCCAATTATCCAATCCCAATAACTTTTCGTAACAAGGAAAGGGACATCGACAAGCGTGTACTTTAATTCGAAACCTATAGACTATTCAATTACGAAATCGTCTATCACGTGCAAGCCTAGTTCTACGACTCCCCTTTCGGTTCTAAAAGTCGTTAATTAAATTAGAAGGGGTTTAATCAACTAATCATTTAGAATCAACAAACCCTAACTAAACAAATTAATATTCAATCGTTCCCAATTGCAAGATCAAAGTGTCACCCTTCGATTATATCAAACTATCAAGCAAGAATTCATCAATTCCAATCAAATCAACTCGCACAAGAACGAACAAATTAAAGCCCAACAATTACGGAATTAAACAAGAACAATCATCCCCTGTCCCAAGCAATAGGAATTATCTACGTAAAATAAATTCAACAGAATAAATCATTTCACCCCAAGTAATCATTTTCAATTAAAGAAGAGGAGAAACTTACAGTTAATCCCAATCCAAGAGTTGAATCCACGTACAAGCTTAATTCCTAAATATTAAGAAAAAGAAGAAGAAAAATGGAAGAGAATGATGTAGTTGAGAGGAACAGAAGAAGAAAAACGAAGAATGAGAAGAAAAGGGGTTTTGGTGTTTTCTCGTCCCTAGGGTTTTCATCCGGAAGGAAAAGATTAATTCCCTCGAAGTCCTGAGCAAGTATATATATATGGTTGAGAGTGACATGGCGCGATGGGGGCACTGGCCATGGCGCGGGGCTGGTAACACGGCGTGGCAGGGACTACTTGGGAGCTTTTGTCGGCCCGTGGCGCACACCTCGGGATCGCGCGCGGCGTGGTGGAGTAGAGTGCCGTAGCGCGAGGCGCTGGCATGGTGTGGAGCCTGGCAGGGTGTCATAGGCGTGACGGGCAGCACGGGGGCGCTCCGTGGGCGCGGCACTGGGAGAGCAGGAGCCTCAGTCGGGGTCGTGGCACCTGACACGGCTCGGTGCGCGCGTGGCGCGGGGCCTGGGCAGGCTGGTTAGCAGCTCGCACGACTTTACGTCTCGGGCTAGTTTAGACTCGTCCAAACTCGGAATTGAGTTCTATTTTTTCCTACTTGTCGCCAACGAACCCTTCTATTTAATTACGCTTGCACGGTCAATTTTGTTTTTGAAATTCGGTCCTCCCAAAGCTTCCGACCTGCAAACCAAAAACAAAGAAAAAGTGAAAAAAACACATGAAAGACACATAAGGNTACTAGAGTTAATGTTGAAAAGTTGGTTGAGTTAATTTTGAGATAAGTTTTGAGTTTGTATTAAAATAATATTTAAAACAAATGATTAAAGTTCATTTGATATAAAAGTAAAAGAGATGTAATTTTTTTTTCAGAATGATAAGAAACACATATATTCACAACAAATCGAGACAAGAGAACAACTATTCAGCCGAATAAACGGCCAACAGCCAAATAAGTTAAACAGCTGATTCTTGTAGAGAGGTCTAATGTACACACAGACGGCCGTCTAGAATCCACCTACAACACGCAACAGAATTAAAACAACTCCCAAAAGGAGAAGAAACCAAAAGTTCCTAGCAGGAAAATACACCAAACACACTAGAAAGAGAAAAAACACAAGCGAAACGAAACGAAACGAAACACACAGACACTAGCAACCAAACTAAAACAACTAGAAAAGAACAAAACTAAATAAAACTACACAATCCTCCCCACGGCAGACAAACTACACCAAACTACTCAATGGCAACGCCAAACGGACCTCCATCCAAACGGACCGAGCCACAGCCCGGAATCTAACCCAAAAACTGCAGAAGAACGCCTAACTAAGCCTGGAACCAACGGTCCCAACCCAAATCTAGACGGACGCCTCTGCCCTAGGCTAGCGATCCCCACCTCAACCACCCATAATCGACAGTACCAAACAAACCAGACCCAAATCTCAATACCTAGACCCCGGTCTGGCCTCGCCTGCCAACTCCTCCATCCAACACCAGGAGAAGAGAAGCAGCACGGTGGAATTAGCCGAAATCTCCCCCGAATCCCCCCAAAAGGGGAAAAATGAGCTGCCACCCAAAACTGGAGAAAACGTCGGGGCTCGCCATTGGGAAGATAGCCACCTGCACCACCCATCCTAGCACCTGAAACCACAGCGAAATCTCCAATGAAGAAACAACACATCCCACCGACAATCCTTCCAGAAACAGGCCACCGCCGACGAGCTACTCGGAGAGCCCCACCAGGAGGAGGGGGGGAGCACTTGAATCGCCGGTAAGGATGAAAGGGGATCTGAGAGAGAAATCGAAAAGAGAGAAACATGATTGTGCTAAAGAGTTGAAGTAATTGAAAGTGATGGATAATTATGTGAGTAGATTAATAGTGAATTAATAAGCTAATGTATGAGAATAATTGATTATATTATTTAATTATTGACAGAAACTGGGGAAAAAACGGGTGCGTTCCCACTAAATATAAAGCGCATCATGAACGGGGAAAACCCATATGAAGCCTAAGTGGGGTTCCATCCCAAAATCAATTGGTGGAAGGAGGAGTAGCCCATTAGTCTTATAAGATGGGTCTATTTTCCATGTATGAACAATGTGAGACAACTCACAAGTGATATTTTAACACGCCCCCTCACTTGTGAGTCCTTCGAAAGAACAAGCCCAACTAGGCTAGGTGACGAGTATGTCATCGCACGGTCATCAATAGAACCGGCTCTGATACCATGTAAGAAACTCGGGGGAAAACAGGTGCAATCCCACTAACATGAAGTGCACCATAAGCGGGGAAAGCCCATATGAAGCCCAAGTGGGGTTCTATCCCAAAACCAATTGGTTGAAGGAGGAGTAGCCCATTAGTCTTATAAGGTGGGTCTATTTTTCATGTATGAACGATGTGGGACAACTCACAAGTAATATTCTAACAATTATATTGATAATATTAGGAGAGTTGAAGTGGAATTAATTTGATTTATGATTGAAATCCATTAACAACTTATATCCAAATAACGTAATGTGACGGGTACGTCATCGCACGGTCACCAATAGAACCGGCTCTGATACCATGTAAGAAACTGGGGGAAAAACGGGTGCGGTCCCACTAACATGAAGTGCACCATAAGCGGGAAAAGTCCATATGAAGCCCAAGTGGGGTTCTTCCCAAAACCAATTGGTTGAAGGAGGAGTAACCCATTAGTCTTATAAGGTGAGTTTATTTTTCATGTATGAACGATGTGGGACAACTCACAAGTGATATTCTAACAATTATATTGATAATATTAAGAGAGTTAAAGTGGAATTAATTTGATTTATGATTGAAATCCAATAACAACTTATATCCAAACAACGTAATGTGCATTTTGATCGGTTTGATATACCTTAGAACCATGGTCGTAGCCAGGTAATGGCTGGCCTGGGCTTCAGCCCAAGGTCATTTTTGTCCCTTGCTAGTATATTATGCTTAAGAATAAAAAATATTTTTTTGAATTAATTCAACTCATATGAAATATTTAACTTGTATGTGTATGTATATTTTAATTTAAGCTCGTGAATATAAATATTTGGTGATGAATAATTATTTAAAAAAAATCTCAACATAAAAAAAATGTAATATCATTCTTGTTTATTGGTAACACTAATTTTAGCCTTTTTATGTGAGCTCCTTCGTTGGTCAACTAACATAACTTATTAGATATTTTACTTTGAGGAACATATATATTATTGATGAAAATGTAATAATCTATTATAATTACTTAAAATGTGTTTCACTATAGAATCTCAAGTACCCATGAGATTAAAATATTTATTATAATTAGAATTATATTTTTCAATACTTTATATATATAGGTAAATAAATTTTATCGATGATGCTGAGCAAAGTTAAAGGCCTATTTATTAGTGTATATTATATTTTTTCCAGCAAATTTGTATATTTTCGTAATTGCATTTATATATACAAAAAAAAAAAAGATAAAAATATGATATTTCATATTAAAATATATTCTTTCAATTAAAAAAATATGATGAATCGGTTTATCTAACGTCATCCCACAATTCAAATATAACACATTTTGTACTCGAATTAGCCCAAAGTGAATTTTTTTTCATGGCTACGCCCTACTTAGAACTTTGTTCCTGAATACTCATATTTCAATTATGCATCCATTACGTTTAACGATGTTAGTTGGATTAGTCAGCATTTATAAGTACTATTTATGCAACAGTCAACAAATTGATGCAAAACCGTAAGTGCATATTATAGAGATATATATGAGCTAGATACCACCAATTGTTTAGTTCAAATTTCTCGTAACATTAGTGTGGAGGATCTTATATTAAAATCTATTATTATAATTATAGTTGCACCTGAATAAAGTAATAGTATGCCAATTTTGAATGACAACAGATCTAGCACTATTTTACTCTCTCCTATTTTTTTAAATGTCATTTAAGTTTTGTCAACAATTTACTAAATAAATATCATTTTGGATCTTTTATGCATATTTTTCTATTATTATCCTCATCTATCTAATAAATATACTACGTCTTTTCATATTCACTATTCATCTTTTCTCAAAATATCTATCTCTATCCTCATTAATGAGGGTTATTATTGGTAAAAAAATAATTCTTAATTACTATGTAACTTCTCACTCTTCATATTTTCTCAAAACATCTATCTCTATCTTCATTAATAAGAGTTATTATTAGTAAAAAATAATTTTTAATTATTGTATAATTTCTCAAAACGAAATTTATTAAAAATAAAAGGGAGTATGTTTTAGGATAAATGAAATATGCATAAAACCCAATTTCTATACCAAAAATAA
>BKCP01011403.1:668951-680016 GCA_008636005.1 Striga asiatica | reverse complement strand
AAAGACATGTTAATATTATGTATGGAGATGAGCGACTAGTCAAAAGAACCCACGTGAGTAAGGGGAACAGTCTTCCATGGATCTGTCGTCTCCGATCACGAGGCACATTATTATTATGATGAGTTTGAAACACACATCAAATCAAATTTTTATATTTATATATATCGGAATAAGGAACTGCGCCACCACACCACCACCGCCAAACGCCACCGCCTCTCGCATCGGGCTCACGGGAATAAACTCCTTGATTTGCTTAAATATTATTACTAATCCATTGTCATTAAATAAATCAATTGTTCGTCTGATTCTGTTGAGCATATATGTTGGGACTATGCGCTATTATTTAATTATAATTGCACCAAATCAGAGGTATATTGCTATTTAACTCTTTGGAATTTAAAGTAAAAAAGTTATTCCTCTAGATTTGCGATTGGTTTTAAGGTGAAAAAGAGATGTCTCTACCCACTGATCGATCACGATTACTTATTTCTTTTTTATTTAATAAATATATTCTTTCAAAAAAAAAAATATATAATTAAAAGAGCAATAACTGATAGATACGCAATTAAGACTACAAACGAGCCGAGTCAAACATTGAATTTATCGATCTATTGACTTTTTTTTTTAGCTACTCGAGCTCGAGCTCGTCGAGCTTCGAGCTTGATTTATGAGAGTCGAGCTCGACTCGATAAAAAAGTACAATTGCTCGATGTCGATTTTAGCTCGGCTCGAAATCAAAATGTTCGAGCACGATTCAAAAATTTTTAAATGAAAAAATAAAATTGCCATTAAGCATCTATGTTATACTATTATAATATATATAGGGAGTATTTTACTAATTCAACATATATCATCAGCAACTCGACAATGCAAAATATGGGTTCAAATTGACTCAAGTTCGTGTTCGAGCTGTTCGAGTTCGATCAAACTCGACCTCGAGTCTCGTGTCGAGCTTTAACTTTAGCGCTCGCAAACGACTTGCGAGCCGCTCGTTTTGTTTGCAACCTAGATACAGCCACTTACAAAGATTGTATGGACGAGAGATGTAACTAAGATCTAAGACCCAATGGAATAATATGATTTGTGATTTTTTTTATTAGATAAATTATGGAATTATTGACACAAGTTAAATAGCCATGCACCCATGCACAATTGTTGCAATACATTTTTGTATTAATTGATTTAATTTAATTACTTTTAAAAAGTAAATAAATAAAAAACAAAGTTTATTGGATATTAAAGTAATTAGTTAATGTTAAAAAAGAATTAATGAGTGGCTTTTTAGTTTGCCAAGAATAACTTGACACATTCATTTACTACTTTCTCTCATCTCATGAAGACATATGCATGGGTCCGTCCATCCACCAAAATCAATCAGTCTAAGATTCTTGATTCCGTAAAAAGTTTTCGCCCAAATCTATCACTCATATCATATCATATCATATATAGGAATAGGAGTAGTCTAATTAATTATTACAAAGAACGTGAAAGAAGTAATTGAAAGAGAATAATATTAATTGAGGGAGAGTGAGTAGTAGTAAGTAGTAGGTTTGGTAATGGTTTGAGGGCAAGGACAAAAGGTGAAAGAGCAAGAAGAAGAGAGCAGTCATCAAAGCAACACAATGTTCCACAAAAAGTGAAAGAGGCATAGTGCAATCTTTGACCCAAAGATGAAAACTAGGAAAAAGAAAAAGAATATATAAATCTACACAACATAAGCAACCTAAGTTTTAAAATTTTTCGAAACACCAAATGCGACCGCTACACTAACTATCTCCAAGAGCAAAAGAAAGTTGTACTTTCAAGGATCACTGGGACCAATTCACACATATTAAATAATATACAATTATGATGAGTATGTGTATAGTTCATGCTAAATTCAAGTCTCAATATTGATTTGTGCTACTTTTCAAGGCTGCCCGGAATAAAATTCGATTTCCCAATCCACCATCACGACCAATTTTTTTTTTTTTTTTTTTTANTTCAATGATCACGAGCGTATCTTGTTTAAGTTGGACAGATGATAGATAATCTCTTCTAAATAGGGTGAACTTTGTTAAAATCTATTAAATCGACTGCTTTATTGAACTAATTAGTTCAAATACATTAGTATATTTAAAAATATAATTGATATAAATAAAACAATCCCCTCTATATATAATTTCAGAATGCGCTGAGCCTACGTGAAAAATTTTCTTGCTTTGGAATCCTATTAGGCAAAAAATTAAGCTTTGGAGTTAAGTTTGGATATAAATTACTCCCTCCTATTCATAATATGTGTCGTTTTGAGAAGTTGCACACTAATTAAGAATAATTTTTTTGCCAATAATAACTCTCATTAATGAAGATAGAGATGGATGTTTTAAAAAAAAGATGAAGAGAATATGAAAAGACGTAATGTATTTATTAACTAAATGATGGTAATAATGGAAATATGTACAAAAGATCCAAAAAGACATTTATTTTGGTTAATAGTTGATAAAGTCAAAATGACATTTAAAAAGAATAGGAGGTAGTAATATTTATATTAATTGTATTTATATATCGTTTCCTATTATAACCATTGAATTGAAAATATATTTTAAAAGTTGATAACTTTTGTAATTCTTATCGGTTTTACATATAAGTCGTAACATGTGTCATACTAAAATATATAATAATATATATTCCCTCCAATTTTTATTATTTGTCACTTTGGCTTAATTGATCATTGATAAAATAAATGTCGTTTTAGTATTTTGCTCATATTTTTCCATTTTTAATCCTCCATCTAATACACAGTGTCTCTTCATATCCCATCTCCATCATTTCCCATAACATCTATTAAATAGGGTTAATATCGTCAAGAAAAAAAATCTTAATTAGTGTGTTGCATTTGAATTGGTATTATGAAGTCCGTTTGTATGTTAGTACTATTTATTTATATATATAAATAATACAAAACAATAATATATATCCTTATAAATAAAATTTAAATTTATTTATCAAACTAAATTAAATTATATCAAATAAAACTATAAATTATATTATAAAGTAATAGAAATTGGTATGTATTCTCTTAAAAATGATATATATTTCAAATCTAATTGGTATGTTGTCAATGTAATAAAAATAAATAATTATTTATATAAATTCTAAAATATAAAGTTAAAAAATTGTGAAGCACGACTGATACGACACTTAATATTTTAGGCATCTAATTAAGTAAAAAAATTTAATCTATTTTGTTTAATAATAAATAAACTCGACACTTATGCATATACATATCACCATGTTATTTCTATTTATTTAAGATATATATTTTTGTACTTATGTAATAGTAAATAATATCAATATTTTTATATAATATAAGTAAA
The DNA here is from genome assembly GCA_008636005.1 of Striga asiatica. NCBI lineage: Eukaryota > Viridiplantae > Streptophyta > Magnoliopsida > Lamiales > Orobanchaceae > Striga > Striga asiatica. Next base: position 676,660 of record BKCP01011403.1, on the reverse strand, counting down.
AAAATTCAACACGGGTTGGCATTTTCATTTAATGTACGGGTGCTTAATTATGATGATTAAAAAAATATAATTTGATAATTTAATTAAAACTCGAAGTAATGTTTTATATAAAATTAAATTATTTTTTTTTTTTTTAAATAATACTTTTTATAAAAGCTTTCTAATTCAATACCCGTGTAATACACGGGTATTGTACTAGTATACTTATATAATAAAAATATATATATATAATAAAAATAACCATTTACTAAATATAGTGGCAAAAAAATAAGACATAATTTAATGCAACTCATAAATAGTAAGTTTTATTATTATTTTCTTATCTTTAAAAAATCATACATCATTAAATAATACCTTAAATTTTGGGCTTTAATTTATTTTATTATTTAAAAATTTCGGCTAAGATCTATTAAGTGTGCATGTTTTCATTTTTATTTTTTTTTCAGAAACAACGAACAACATTAAAATTTCAGTCTCTATATTTATAAATCTCAATTTAATAGGTGACAAAAGTTTTAGAATATCAGTCTTTATATTTGTGCATTTCAAAAAAATATTGAATGCTATTATTTAAATATCATTTTCCACAAATCATCACAATTTATTTATTTGGACATGTGATAATAAACTTGGTAATGCTTATCAATTATTTGTTTACCAATCTATTTTTTTTTTCTAAACTCAGTTTCAAAAGGTAAAATAATTTTTAAATTCTCAGTCTCAATAGTTGTGCATTTTAAAAAAAATAATATTTAATGATAATATATTATTTGTTAATATCCACAATTTTGAAAACTCCATTATAAATTGTATGCTGATATCCAAATCAATCTGAAGTTCACAAGAAATGAACATAATTAGTAATTTGAATAGTACATGGATCTCAAAATTAATACTCACGTGGATTCCAAAATTCAAACGTATACTTATGATCATCTTTTGGAAATTGAATAATATATTGTCGGCAATATTTTTTTAAATAGTTTTAGTCATATTTTCTTTATAAAATAGTTTAGAAAATTTTTAGGTTTATTCACATCTTTCAATAATGATATATAATATATTAGATACTTTACATACGCTATATAGTATTTTAGGTGTTTTTAGTATTTTAAACATACATTTTTGTATGCTATTTTATACAAGATAATTTTATATTGTTTATAACCGATATAAGATAAATTATGTCACATATTAACTCCACATCTTAATTTATAATTATTAGTTAATATTGTTTACTCTCATATTTAATTTATAACTATTAGTTAATAGTATTGTTTATCCTTATCTTTAATTTATAATCATTATCTAGTACTCCCTCCTATTTTTAATATTTGTCATTCTAGCTTAATTGATCATTTGTTAAATAAATGTCGTTTTGGCTATTTTGTTCATATTTTTCCCTTTTAACCCCTCCATCAATACCCATTGTCTCTTCACATTCTCAAGAACATCCATCCATAATTGTGTTATTAAATATGGTTAAACTTGGAAAGAAAAATATTTCTTAATTAGTGTGTTGATAGCCAGGATGACAAATATTTAAAATAGGAGGGAGTATTATTTATCCGTACATCGCACGGGCTATGTATTAGTTATGCATAAATAATTAAATATAATTAGTAATGATTTTATCGAAATTTTTATTAAAATACTACACAGCGTTTATCACTTGAACAATATTGATCCAACATGATCGGACTAGTAAAGAAGACTAATGAAATAGACGTAGCAGTAGGCTTCGTTGTTTTTTCTTCCCATTTTCCTAAGGATTCTTGAACAAAATCCTTGGAAGAAGCCTAAAGAATCAAGTATAATAGAGTGAGGGACAAAAAAAGAGAACAGCAAAAGTGACCCTACAATGATGACAAGAGGGCCCCCAAATCCTCTGCTAATTGGCATTCATCGATTCGATTAAAGATTCAAAAATCAAAGCGAAAATGCTGACGACTAAACAGCGAGTGAAACGATTTATTCCAATTCACAATCGACCGTCATAATAAAACAATGCGTAAAGATTATTTTTAAAAAATATGATATTTACCATCTATATGTATGATTTTGTTCAAAACATATAATGAATTTATCTGTATTACTATTGGTAGTCTCATAACATTACTTTTTTTTATAAAAAGTAAATATATATAATAAACTGTTGTAATTTAAAAAGCAACGTAAATAAACAATAACATTTGATAATGAAATATTTTTACTTAAAATGAATGATGTGGTGTTCTACATATAATTTGACTTATACGATGGTACTATAATATCTAATCTCTAAAAGATTAAAAATATAGTTTACTATGCATGCATAGCATGTAAAATGCGTTAATTTATTGGGCCACGCAAACATGAAAAGCAACATTAATAATAATCTTATACTAGTATTATTACTGCAAGTCATGGAAAGAACACAATGTCGAACTTCCAAAAAAACATTCCTCAAAAGCAACGAAATATAACTGGTGTGAGTTAAAAACTGATGTCTTAAAGGGGGGCAGGAGAATGGATGGAGTGAAAGAAAAGAAAACGATGATGACTGTTGAGAGGAAAAAAAACGCACAAAGGAAAAACGTACTATTACTTCATAATTACAAAACCTACCCTGAAATTTGGAATAGTTCATTAATAGGGACAAAAAAAATAACAATCGAAATTTAGAGTCTCCTTAAATGAGTTTATTAATTATGCTCATTTTGATTTTATACATAAATTAATTTCTCACTAATATAATTTTCGTTGTTTAAGCCAACTATAGTAGTCCACATCTTGTGCATATGCACATATTACGTAAAAAAATAAAAATAGTATATAAAAATGACAACTGCAATTAATAGTTATTTAATAATATTTATCATATTTATAATTGAATTGTTATATTAACTACCCTTAGCTAAAATTTTAGATGTTAATAAAAAAAAATATAAAAGTAGAATTTTCATATATAGATAATAAATATTATATAAATATAATAAATATAATAATTTTATGTATACTTTGAGTAAAATAATCATCATCATCATAAATGTATCACCATGGTAAGAAAAAAATTAAAATGGACGATATAGAAATTTCATATAGTATACATTAATCTTTTAAGATAATTATCGTATTAATTATATTAATAATGTAATAATATAATAAAATAAATGTACAAATTAGATTATTATAAATGTTCACGTGTAATTTGAAACTCAAGTATTCAATTTTTTAATTACATAAGTTTTTCGTTATTATGAAATATCACAATTCACAACAACTTGTAAGGCACATTAGTAACAATGTAAGCCTTTTAGCAGTAATATGTAGGAAAATCTAGGAAATCGTTACATGGATTCAATAGACTAATAAGAGAATCCCGGCAAATGAAAAATAAAAATAATTAATGGGATTATGATTTATTTATATAAATTCATTTTCTAGTACAAATTCGAAAATCTACATATTATTTCTAAATAATTGTCTTCAAACTCAATTTTGTTGTACTATTAAAGATGGTTAAAATTAATTACAAATAAGTTGAACTCCAAATTTTAAAATTATTTATCAACCAAAAAAAAGACATGAAAAGTAGTAATATGGACGGTTACATCAAAATATAATATTACTTATCATGTACCAAATAACTACATAATTAAGTTCCATTTTTAAAAATATCCGTTATGATTTTTATGAATATTATAATATTTATTATAAATTTAATGATGTAAACACAAATAAAAAACTATTGAAAAAAAATAGGCAGAAAAATTTTCTTTTGCAGTAGATGAATTGACACACTAGTACACTACATGGGTATTACAATGGTGTTTTTTAAAAAATTTATATTTAAAATAAAAATAACAATAAAAAATATTTTAATTTTGAAATATTTTTTTGAATCACTGTATTACCATTTATATTTAAAATGACAATCATCACTTATACGACTTACCATCTTATATTATAATATTAATCATTTAACAACTTTAAATAATTTTATTTTTATAATAAATATTAATATAATTATATATTTATTTTGTATATACAATATAGGTGTCAAATCAAAACTCATCAAAAGGTGATTAATTTGTTATATTATTGTATACAAAACTAGCAATAAATAAAAAGTTTATTATCTGTTAAATCAATTTGTAATTTTAGTTAGTAATTTGTTCATAATTTTAAAAGAAAGTAAGATGACGAAAAAAGAAAGATTGAAGAAAAAAAATATATCTTATAAATTATGTTTATAATAGGAAATGTAACATAAGTAATGCTCTTAAAAATGGCCATAAATATTTAGTATATTTATGGCTATTCAAAACTTAATTATTTTTGGATTGAAAGTAAATCAAAAATCCATTAAAGCCAAATGATAAAATATAAAAATTTGTCATATAAGTCTGTCACGAAGCATATGAATCTGTCACTTAAGATCTAACATATTCGAAAAATATATATAAGGTGGTATACATAGATAACAACGCAATGAGCCTAAGTTTGTATACAAAGTTTGGCCTCAGTCAAATATGAGAACAAAGACGAGATCCAAAAGAGCAGATCGTAAACCTCTTATTGTCTCCTGCTCTTGTGCCCAAAGAAAAATATACCCCTTTTATACAATTCTTTATCTTTTGCCTGATTTTCATCTGCCTATATCGCATTTGCTATTTGTATTTGTTAATTTCTTTCAGTTTTCTCTTTATCTTTCTCTTTCTTTCTCTCTTTTTTTTTTTATGTTCTTTTTTTTCCTAAGCTTTTTTTTTCCCTAAGCTAGCTTAGGTTGTTTGGAAGTTCTAGAATCATTTTTTCGGCCAAACCCATTATGGTGCAGTTCAATTTATTTTATATATATAGGATGAGTTTCGTTGAAAATTATTTTTAATGAAATAAATAAAAATATGAAGTATTTATTATAAGATTTAATAATCCAATGACAAAAAAATCAACATTTTACACTAATTAAGAGTATTTTAGACATTACACCCCACCCACTCTACTCGTGGGTATACGTGTCCAAATGGCCCCAGCCTGGCACGACGGGTCGTGGGGCCACAACTCACGGCAGGCCACAACAAACGGGCCCGAAACTGGCCTGGATATATGCATCAAACCGGCGGTTTATACTTGGTTCTAGACCGATTCAGGTGATTTCGGACATTTTTTTAAGGATAAAATGAACATTTTTTTTTTTTAAAAAAAAAGAACGTAATGTTCAAAAATCATAAGATTATTTAAATTGACAACTCTTTTCCTGGTTGAGCTTGAACACCATAAAGGACGGTCAACAGTCCCGACTTTCAACAATTAAGTGCCTAAATGCATATTATCATGTCTAAGAACTATGCAATTAAGTGGATGCAGTTCAGAGAGCATGAATTTAACATGGTTAGCATACTACTTCTCATTTACATCTTACCCGCAGTTGCTGAAGTTGTTCATAATTGAAAACAACAATTTAACAGATGAAAGGGGTATGTATAACAACTATCCATCATTTCGAAAAGGAATCATGAGCTTGAAAAGCATGTGTCCAATGTTTGGGAGAGTTGTCCCAAAATGGTTCGCTCTGTCGGACACGGCTCCATCATTGCCGTTTCTTTTTTGCGTGCAACGTGACGGGAATAACCATTCTTCTCTCCGGATCCTGACCACTGATTTTCGCTCCAACACATTTAAGAAGTTCACCATCAAATCAAAGCAGTAACATCAATTACGCCAATGATGACAGACCCACAGTCTCCATTACGTATCATGCTTACAACTCTTTTATACGCCTACAATAGAGCAAAAAAGAGAAAGTACACAGAGGCTATCATCAGCAACTTCAAGTACTGAAGAATCTGTATGTCCGTCTGTGTGAGTGTTCTCTTTATTGCTCTACTCTAGGCGTATAAGAGAGTTGGAAGCATGATACATAATGGAGACTGTGGGCGTGAAATCATTGGCGTAACTGATGTTACTGCTTTGATTTGATAGTGAACTTCTTAAATGTGTTGGTGTTGGAGCGAAAATTGGTGGCAAGGATCCAGAGTACTAGTAGAATGGTTGTTCCCGTCACGATGAACGCGAAAAAGAAACGATGGTGTTAGAGCCGTGTCCGACAAAGCGAACCATTTTGGGAAGACTCTCCAGAATATTGGGCACATGCTTTTCAAGCTCATGATTCTTTTTCGAAATAGTGGACAACTGTTATACTTATACCCTTCATCTGCTAAATTTTTATTTTTAATTATAAACAACTCCAGCAACTACGGGTGAGATGTAAATGAGATGGAGTATAGTTCAAAACATAATTGATGTTTATTATCAGAAATCTTCATTAATCATTATTATTGTTAAAAATTGAAATGAGATGCTATTTTGAGAGGATGGAAATATTTTGTTATTAATGCATTAATCTAGAAAGAAATTGGAAGTACTTAAGAGAATTCCATTATTTGAGAGAGGATCAAACGCATGTCAGTTTGCCTCACATTAATATTGTAGAGTGATTGGACTGATGTCTTATTCAAGTGCTGAATGATCCTTGAAATTCATTGTTTGAGTTTGTGGAGAATTATATACATAGTTGTTTATTATAAAAAATATTTATTAATCATTATTATTGTTAAAAATCGGATTGAGATGCTATTTTGCTAGTGTATTATGGAATAGTCTATATGTGAAGGAAACTCAGATCATAAATAAAGATTGTAAAAGTAAATTAAAATTAAAGTTAAAAATTGGAGGGGAGGGGGGAGTGTTAAAGAATTTGGACTTGGGTTTAGTTGACATATTATAAGTTAAAATTTCAATTGAGTTGAAGAATTTTTTGTTACAAAATGATATATTAACTTGTAATATGTCAATTAAGTTGCATACATATCCCTTACCTCAGGAATCAAAGTACTCGTAGTTCTCTTACTATACTTACCTTGATAAAAGTAGATAGTTGGATTGAATTGACTGTCTAGTCCTTGTAGTCCTATGCATTGTACTCCTCTTCATTTTCGACGATTCCACTAGTACTAGCAGTAAAATCGGATCCCTCATCTTCTTCATCATCTTCGACAGTTAGCATGACCTTTTGTGCCCTCATTTCGGCATTCTTCCAGTCTCTCAGCAGTATTTGGGCCTCTAAGTTTTGTAGCGTCAACCTCGACCGTCGTGTGTCCAGTGAATATCCTCCTCGCTGAATGCTTGTTCAACTGCCACTATTGAGGCCGGGGCAGTGAAAATATCCTTGGCTATCAAGCATGGAATTGGTAAAATGGTAGACATCTTTGACCACCAATCCAAGAGGTCGAATTTTTGTGGCGGAACTGGTCATGAGCAATCGCAAGTATCAATTCACCGTGAGGTAGTGTTTATTGTATTTTTGTGCTTTTTTTGTGTGTTTATGTGCTTTAGTCGAGTCCTTTTAGGTTCGTTTGAGTGTCGACCGATCCATTTTTCCGTATTTCATGTATTTTTGCGTTCGTTGCGTGTTTTTGTGTTTTGTCGTATTTTTCATGTCTTTTTGGTATTGATTAAGTCCATTTTTCTGAGTTTGAGAAAACGAGTCTTGTCTTCTTTGCATTTGCAAAGCTTTCCTTTAACTCGTAATAGGCTTTTCCTCCGGTGGATCAGCTTGTAGTATTTGTCTGCCTGTCTGTCCACAAATATTGAAATCAAAAGAAAAAGTACCGTACGGAGCGACCGAGCCGTCCAAGCTGCCGAGTCGACCGAGCCGACCGAGCCAC
>BKCP01011403.1:621900-668892 GCA_008636005.1 Striga asiatica | reverse complement strand
TCAGCGGCCTAGCCCGCGACCGCGGCGAGTGCAGCGCCCGTGCCAACCTGCGACCAGTGGGTCGTTTAGTCACGTTGTGAGTGTTTTTGACTAAATGTGTGTGTTTTTAGAGTGTGTTTGTGGTGTAGCTATAAATAGACATTGTCCTTTGTATTTTTGGACATCACCCTTTATTTCCCAACTTTTTAGTTGGGAAATTAGCTCATTTTCTCCCTTTTATTTTTATGCTTTAGTTTGGAGGTCCAAACATTTGACATTTTTCGGCAATTTTTTCGGAGAGTTCATTTTCATTCAAATTTCGACCATTACGCATTATTTTCATCCGAGCTTACGATAGGAGGGTAAGTACCTTGATTAGGGCTTATTACTTCGAGTTTGTGTTTTCGGAAAATTGTGTTGATGCTCGATTCTTGGACTTTGCTTTATTTTCATTGCTTGTTCAAGTGTGTTAGGATTCGATACGTGCTTATCTTGTATAAAGGTCTCGACTTTGCTTAAAGCGGGATGATTTAGTTAAGAAGGCTCGTGTTAGATTACCTAAGATCATTTGGCTCGCATGTTTTCTTTTCCTTATTTTCATTTTGGGCAAGTTATGGATACTCCGTGCAATCAAAGTGCGAATATTTTTTTCCATATCTCCTACCTTTCATCAATTGCTTTCAATTCTTACCGCAAATTAGATTAAATTCACCCTCAATCAAGCGAGTAGTATGTTTAGGACCTTATTTTCGGTTATGTGAATTGACGACTGGATAGTGAACGAAGCTTCGAACAACCTTCCTCAAGAGACACGACCCGAGGTCGATCTTTCGATTGTACTCGGGTAAAAACTATAACAAAATGCTAAGTTTACTATCTAGTTGTCATTTTTTACGTGTTTCTCTTGCTTTTTGTGGATTTTGCTTGATTTTGCGTATTTCTCTTGATTGTTTGCTTGTTTCTATTTCTCTTGTTCTTTGATATGCGTGTTCTTGTAAATATCGTATCGTGCTAGTATGTTTTTGCAATTTTCTTTTCTTTGCCTCGTGTGCCTTTGGGTTGTTTCGTTGTTCTTGTGCGAGGTATTTGGCTTGAGGAGCTCCGATGGATCCATACGACTATTCTTATGCCGGTAGCTCGTCTCGTGGATACCTCGACAATTACCATGAGGAGATGCATTCATATAGAGATCTGCCCCATCCGTAGAAAAAATACAGAAAAACTCAAAATAAAGAAAAACATACAATAAACTACAAAACGAACTAAAACCAATGAAAAGACCTAATATGGGGGGAAAAAAGACAAAAAAATAACGAAAAATGCAACAAAAATAGGACAAACAAGTGCTATGCGAAATATTGTTCGTCTCTCCAAATGTAATGAATAATCCAATTTATTTTTCAATAAAATCCTTATGCTCAAAATTTAAATTAACCACATACCTTTACGACGATAACGTTGCCTAAAGTTACCTCATCATCCACGTCGTGTCGTTCCGGACCCTTCGTGGTCTACTCATTCACGTTAAATCATCTCGAAATAGCCTTTGGCTCGAAATGGGGTTGTTAGACTGAGTTGGGCCAGTCTGGACCACTGTGGGGCCATCTGGTGCTTGCTGGGCCGTGTTGGGGCTCTGATGGGCTGCGCTGGGGCACTGACGGGCCGCACGGGTGGGCCTGGTGGGGAGTGGGCCGCTCGTGGGCTGTATTTAAGCCAGACGCGGGCCGAGGCTAGGCCACAAGCGGGATGGGCACTGGCCAAGTGCGTGGAATGGAGCGGGCTGGGTGCGGGCTGAGTCGGGTCGCTCGCGGGCTGAGTCGGTCGCTCGCGGGCTGAGCTGTGAGGGATGCGGGCCGCGTGCTTTTTCTCTCTTCCTGCTAGGCCTTGCGCAAACTGGGCTAAGCAGGTTTTTGTTAGGCCGAATGCTCGGTGGGTTAGATGTACACCTGGGCCTTCTCGCTGGCGTAGAGGCGGGCTGAAGTGTAGCTAAGACATGGTCCTCCTCATGCGCCGTGCAAACTGGACCTGTAATGGGCCGCGAGAAGCAACACCCGATGCACTGGACATGGAGCACACGGTTGCGGTTCGCCGAAAAAATACCGCCAGAAAAAAGGTTGTCGGTTTCGGTGGAGGTGACCGGCCGAGGGTGCGCCTCAGTGAGGAGATTCTGATGGTGCCCTCGATTTGAAGTGAATCATCGGAAATCGCTGGAAAATTAGAGAAGATGACCGGAGTTGACCAAAATGTTCTAGATTTAAAAACTTTGACCGGAAAAATTGATGACCTCCCGATGGAATTTTTGCTCGAAATTTTAGGAGTAGGACGAGCACGAGAAGAGCTTTGAGATGATGTAACAAATTTTCTGATCGGAGGATTTTTCACAGCGGCCGGCGACGGAGGCAGCGGCGTCTGGTGAAGATGACCTGCTAAAGATTCCACCTGGTGAGGGGTTTTTTATGGTGCTCTCGAATTTTCGGTAGCCCTCACGGATTGTCGGGAAAATGCATTTGAATTTCGGAAGTTGACCAACATTCACTAGATCTGAAATGTTTGACAGGTAAAATTGAAGGCCTTCTTAGTGGAATTTTCGCATGAAATTTTATGGGGAGAATCACCTCGATGAGATCTACCCAGTGACGTAAAAAATTTTCCGATCGGGGCATTTTGGCCTGCAGCTGGTGGCGGAGATGGCGGCTGGAGGAGATGAAAGAGGTAGCTGGAAATTTTTCAAAATTTTCGGTCGGAACTCCGTTTGCCATGGTTTGTTTTTTTTGGCTTTTTGAACGGGTCCCACTGACGGCGCCAATGTTGGTGTAATGGACTTCGCCTGGGCTCCTTCAACTCGAACGGCCTCCATACCTGCAAGAACCCAATGCTGGGAGGGGTCACGAGGTCGGGCCTCCGATGCTTAAGTCAGCACTCGCTAGATAAAGAGTGCAATATGAGAGTATAGTAGTGAATATAGAGAGAGTGAGGTTTTTGGGTACCTTAGCCTTCTTTTATAGGAGAAGTATACCTTAGTGCCGAAGTTGGGCTTAACCAATACCATTATGCCATGTGTCCTAGCCCATGTGTAGACTTATTTTCCAATATATTTCTTTTTATCCATTAAAGTCGGTCTAGTAGGATATTCCATATCAATAAGGGTGACAGGTTTTTCTTCATCTAAAAGATCGTATTCTACACCTTTTACTTACATAATTCATATAAACAGTTTTGAGCGAACTCTGACTTGAGCATCGCAGGTTTTCTGCTAGTACTCCCTCCCGACGTATTGCAAGTCATCGGAGCTCAAGGATGCAGTCCATTCGAGGCATAGGCGTTCAAATCCCGTTCGTGAAACAAAGTGACGTATGAAAAAAATATATTTACCACTACCTAAAAATAAAGAAGAAATTTTTACTTCCACCGAAATAAACATAAAGGAATTCGTTATCTCAAACAATTGGACTGAAAATTCACATGCTCTTGACTCTTTCCTCTCTTTCCCCCTCTTTTCCTATGCTTTTTCCCACATGTATTTCGTGTAACTATTTAGAGCATCTTCAATGTGACTTTTGACATTGCAAAAAATTATCCATATCATCAATTTTTGAAAGTTTGATACTAATTTATTCTCCAATGTATCTTGTCATTAGCTCTTTCATGATGATGTGGATGTCATTTAATGTTGACAATGTTACACTCACTTTCTAATATCTAACACCATGTTGAACATGATGACTCATTAATTCATTTTATATTTGGTTTAATTTTGTATTATTCTTGTATTAATGAATTATTATAATTGGTCCACCTATACAAATAAATTCTTATCAAATTGATGCATTGGAGATACTAGTTTGATTCAAATTTTTAGTCTTTTAACATTATTCCTATGTGGATTAACATTACAATCATTAATTAACATGTGTTAAAAATTATTGCCTTTCAAAACCATAGCATTCGAGATGCTCTTAGTATCTAGGCACCGTACTTTTTGTAAAAGTTTTTTGTTAAATGTCTTATTATATTAATCTTAGTTGTTGGGCTTCTTTGTTATGGGCTCATATTAAGGCTGTTTTTAGTGTGGACAACATGGACTAACAATGGGTTTTCGTTTTAGTGTGGACCTAAGACTACATTTGTCCTGATAAGGATATGCCTGAGTGTAACATTGTACTATTTTAGGACTCGTGATATAGATACACATTATTTTCTTTATGCCTAATTGCACACAAAAACCTGACATTTTGTGGAGTTCAAAAAATCTCAACTGTTTTAATGACAATTAACTATTCCACTTTTATTATTTGTTACAAATTTGTCTTCAAATTATTTTCTATCTAATTCCGAGTTGACATATCCGACTAAAATGATTAAGCTACTTTTATGTGTTAAAACAATAAGTCTCAAATTTCTACGTCAAAAGAAAAAACGAAACCGCCTTATTTAATTTCAACTTTTGAAAAATTTGGCCAATATATTTTTCGAGATGGGTTTTCGTTTTCATCCCCAATTTCGCATTTTTATCCCATCAAAAGGTATCCACCAACAACCTTCCCATTTCAAATCGAAGTAGACTTTCCCATTTCGAGATGGGTTTTCGAGTTGGTTTTCAAGATGGGATTGGACTAAATTAATTTTTGTACAATGATTATACTATTATGATTAAAATAATAAGTCATTTGTTATCTTTGATTTGTGTTGTTTCAAACTTTGGATAAAATAAATACGTACCTTTGATTGGGCAGATAAAAATGTAGATTAAACTCCAATTGACTAAAGTGCCCCTGAAGCCTGTTTAGCATTGGTGGATGAATTATTTTATTATTAATTGTTATACCGGTTTTAAATCTGTAGGCGATGGAAAATGGCGTTAAAGCATTCCTTCCTATTGAAGCTGTATTTTGAATGCACTGTTTGGGTTAGGGTTTAGGTTATCAAAGCCATATCAACAAAAAACTGAATCCGCCTAATATAACACACGACAACAGATCTGCAAAAACCACAGGAAAATAAGAAAAAAAACAAAGAGACGGAGCGAAAAAACATTCTTTCGGATCGAAGGGATGACCATAACTGTTTCTTCTCTCGATCTCGTTATTTCTATCGCGAAGTGTGAATGAGCAGGAGAGAGAGAGAGGTATACCTTTTTTGCAAATTTTTGAGGGCCAGTTGGTCATTTAATCACAATGGAACTGTGCAGATGATCTCAATCTCTGGGGGGCACAAGATTATTTTATCTCGAATACTCATGATAAAGCAGATTTTATCTCGGACCTAAGATTAATATGCGGGCCCATATCATGTATACCAAACATAAGATAAGTCCAGATAAATGGGGTTATCCTACCTAATCCCCAACCAAATGTGCTCTAATTATATTCATTTTTTGCACGATACACTTTTCCCAAGGATAGCCCAAAACTTGGATTCGATTTTACCAACTTTTTGAAAGTTGAAATTAGAGTTCTTGCTGCAAATGATGATATATTAAAAATCAACAAATTTAAAATTATATGAGTAAGTGTTGTTTTTTCTGTTGATGTGAAAATTTGTGTTATTGTTTAACACATAAAAATCACATTAGCATCTATATCTATATAAAAAGGTTTGATTATTTTTTAAATAGTAACTATTTCCCTCCAAAAAAAATTATTTACTATTTTAGAAAATTAATTTAACAATTTATGGTATATTTCATATTTTCACACATGGTAATTGCGGCTCATTATTTAAGGAAGTAATTAAGCCATATTTTAAGATACCTTAATTACTTTTTTTTTTTTTTTGTTTTTTCCGAAACGATAGATGTATTATAGCTCCAAATCAAAAGCGAACAATGTTCGAAAGTACAACGAGCCACACCCGAAAAATAAAAATGAGAGGACACGCTACAAGCGGCCTAGATCACACTTAACCGAGAAAAGAAAAAACTGACTCAACTGTAACCCCTCTACTGCTCGAAAGCCTAGCGGGGAAAACAAAAGAGAAGAACAAGAACCAAAGGACAAACAAAACAAAACATACATCATAGAGCAACAGAGGCATAAAGACCAAAACTAGATACTAGTTGAACATTTGAGAGAATTCCAGCCATTCTTCAAGGCCTGCTCTAATGATCAAGTGGGCAGGCATGGCTTGGCTTTGAAAGATCCAAAGGTTCCGGGACTTCCACAGCCACCAGAGTAAATATGTGGTGAGTTGTATTCTGGCTTCGGAAATGTCAGAAGTCCCTAGTGAGCAGATGTGGTTCCACCAGTACCTAAATGATGTAATTGATGGCAGGCCTGCCCAAGTGACAGGTGATAATTCCCATACTCTAGTTGCTGCTTGGCAGTGGAAGAGCAAGTGTTTAATGGTTTCAGGGGATCCTCCACAGGTTTGACAGGTGACATCAATATCAACTCCCCTTTTAAACAGATTTGTTTTGACAAGTAGTGAGTTAGTAATGCACTTCCATATGAAGTGTTTTACTTTTCCCACTATTTTCAGTTTCCAGCATTTTGAGAAAGCTTGAGAGTTACCTGCAAAGGAGCTGGAACCAGGTATGTCCATTGAGAGCAACTTTTGATTTGAAAGATGAGAGTAGGTGCTAGAGACAGAGAAGACTCCTTTGCTATCAAATTTTCAATACTGTCTGTCTTGCTTTCCAGGCTTTAGAGTATTGATCTTTAAAATTGCTTCACTGTCTGAGTGATTAAACAGCTGTTGAACAAGCCAAGTCTTCCAGCCGTACCCTATTGCATTTAGAAGTTCCTTAACCCAAATTATGTGTCCTTTGGCAAGTTCCAGTATTTTAGGCTTTGGATAGAGTAAAGATGGCACCCAGTTTACATCTTCTAATCTGGTGGACTCACCATTTCTAATCTCAACTGCATAGCCTTTAGCAAAAACAGGAAGCACTGCAAGCCAATTTGACCAAAGCCAAGAGCAATTTTGGGTTTTCACAGCATCAAAAATTGAGCAGTCAGGGAAATATCTATCTTTCAGAATTTTGCTTACCAGGAGATGGGGCTGAGTTTTGATTCTCCAGAGTTGCTTACATATCAGGGCAATGTTGAAATTCTTGATGTCAATGAAACCTAAACCCCCATCTTTTTTGGCAGAGTGAGAAAGTTCCAGTTTTTCCAATGAATCCCTTTGCTCTGGTCTTCCCCTTTGCTCCACCAGAAGTGAGCACATAGCTTAGAAATATCTGCACATAAAGTGGCTGGGAGTTTGAAGCAAGACATGGAGAAGACAGGAAGAGATTGGATCACAGCCTTTAGCATAACCTCCTTGCCAGCCTGTGAGAGTAGCTTGGATTTTCAACTTTGCAGCTTGGACTTGACTGAATCCAGAACAAATTTGAAAGCTTCTAATTTGATCTGCCTATCCCAAGGGGGAGACCCAGATACCTTGTGGATCTATGTGAGGTGATTCCCTGTAAAGTGGTACAAATGCTGTCCTGAAGACATTGAGGTGTGTTTCTGCTGAAAAAGGCTGCTGATTTTTGCAAGTTAACTCTTTGACCAGTGAAAATTCTATATCTTTCAAGAAGATTGAGCAAGGTGATGGCTTGATCATTACTAGCTTTGCTGAAGAATACAGAATCATCTACAAAGAGCAGATGTGACACCACTGGACCATTCCTTGAAAGCCTTAAGCCAGTCAGTTCACCTGTTTCAACAGCATGAGTAACTAGAGCAGAGAGCATTTCAGCCACAATGATAAATAGATAAGGGGATAAGGGATCCCCTTGTCTAATGCCTCTTGAAGATGTAACATAGCCACAAACAGTACCATTGACTTTAAAAAAGGTGCTTGATGATATACAAATCATAATGAGCTGCACAAATTCCTTTTTGAAGCCCATTCTAAGCATGATTTTTTTTATGCAGATCCACTCAACACGGTCGAATGCTTTCATCAAATCTAACTTCAAAGCCATAAAGTGATTTTTCCCTGAAGAGTGTTTGTTCAAAAAATGAAAGGCCTCTTGTCCTATTATTACATTGTCAAAGAGTTGTCTCCCTTTCATAAAAGCAGATTGAGAAGAGCTGATACAAATGTCCAGACAAGATTGCAGCCTCAAGGCTAAAATTTTAGATAAAATTTTGTACACTACAGTGCATAGGCTGATTGGCCTATATTGAGTAAGAGTTTCTGGGGATGAGCATTTAGGGATGAGAGTTAAAATGGTATGATTCCAGTACTTTAGCAGGGAGCCATTCTCATGAAAAAAACTAGTGATGGCAGCAATAAGTTCAGGTTTGATCAATTGCCAAAAGTGCTGATAGAAAATGGTTGTTTCTATATGAATTAATTAATATATGGTATATAGTGGAAGAATTTATTTTTGGTATTGATGGTTGTTTCTATAGGACATAAATTAATCAATATATGGTATAAATTGAGCAAATTTAAGGTATATAGTGGATGAATATTTTTTTTTAAAAAATAGTTGTTGAAAAATTAATCAATATATGGTGTACTTTTTTTTATAATGCGCATACTAATATATTGGTTTTTAGGCGTGGGTTTTAATTTTTATTTCAACTTTCCGTATAAAATTAACATAATAAAATTACCATAACTCTAACAAAATAATATGAACTGATAATTTGATATAATGTGCGTAAATCGATATTTTTTTTGTAGAAAAAGCTCTGGTCAATATTTTTTTTGTATAATTAGTGGGTCTAGATTTAATTTATTTTTTGTTATGACATTTTTAGTAATTTTTGTGTGAAATGCACTGTTCATTTTTTTAGCATGATAAAAAGTGTCGATTTTTTTAGCATAAAAAATCTTATGACTGATTGCTTTTACTCTAACTAAAATTTTTTGATTTGAATATTTATACAAAAATAAATTTATTTTAATTAATTAAACAATATAATTTTTATATTTATACTTATTATTCACATAGGTTTTTAAATATAAGATAAAATTTTACCAAAATAATTATTTTATGGGATCACGTTATAGTCGAATCAAATTTTTGAATAAAAATTTTCCAATGACACATATTTTTAAATGATATAATGTAATTTATTATCAATTATGTGCAATGCACGGGCTGTGTACTAATTTCCTATACATTTTTATGTAATTTTGCACAATTTAAATTTTATATAACGTTTTCAATAAATTATATAGGTACATTGTATTACATATTGACTCCCCGTTTCTAATTTATAATTATTATTTAATAAGAATTTTTAATTTATAAATATTAATTAATATCTTTTACTCGTGAATCGCACGAGATTCGTTGTAACGCTCCACTTTGATTTTTAAGAAATTCCAGACTTTCCAAAAATCAGTAAAACATTTTTCGAACTCATTTTCGAAATTATGAGCATTATTCACATAGTCCAAGTCTTATCTGGACCCACGGGGATTCATAAACCCGGTTTTCACAAATGGTTTTCGTTAACCAGATTCACAACATATCTCACATGTTATTCAGCTCAAACACAACAGCATGAATACTAAAGTAACAACATGATATCCAAATATACACATACTTATAAATATCCAAATAGAGGGGTTTCAAAAAAAACCAACCCAACATTTTCAAAATCAAATTTGAAATCAACCAACATGTCCAATAATCTCAAACATAAGGTTCATAAACTGCGGAAGCTATAATAACAATAAATGACCACCCACTCGTCTTGCCTCGTCATCCGTCACCTGCTTAACCTGCATCCGTGAAGAGTAGGTGGAAGTGAGAACAATTGGAAAACGTAGTGCTCACCACTATGCACATAATATAAAATGTTAAAATGGTATGATCGCAGTATGAATATAAATCAATCATCATCATGTCTCAT
The DNA here is from genome assembly GCA_008636005.1 of Striga asiatica. Lineage (NCBI taxonomy): Eukaryota > Viridiplantae > Streptophyta > Magnoliopsida > Lamiales > Orobanchaceae > Striga > Striga asiatica. The sequence goes on along the minus strand of BKCP01011403.1, from coordinate 659,107 downwards.
CTCCTGTCAATACAACAATGACTCACTCATGTGCACATCTATCATTAGCCGCAGAAAGGGGATGCATAAACCCTAACGACGGGAGTGTGTGCCACGCAAGGACACGGCCTTTCATTAGGTCTTACGGAGAGTTGCCTCGCAAGGGCAACCGTACCGTAACTCGACAGGGACAACCGTAACAACTCACATCGGTAGGCCACATGGTTCACATACACACATTGATCATACCAACCAAATACTTAAACACGTATGGCATAGGAAATTTTAGAATAACAAACCCACTGGTAACCGCAGAAGACAAAGCACAACAATTGATAGGAAGGCGAGCTCAACTCGTCAAATACCTACATATATTAAAGTAATCCTATAAATAACTATTCCACACATGGGTACACTAATTTCGACATTCATGTTATCAGACTCAACTCATATAGTTCATATAAGCAAGCATTAAAAAGATATATTTGATTTTCGAAAACAACACCTAAATTTTCAAAACATAACCCGCGCAGCGATTTTTTGAAATCGACACCATTTGCAGCACATAATTCATATTGACACGAATCCAGTTGCATATGAATCCTAAGACATGCCTCTACAATTATTATGAAGATATTAGAAGCAAATAATGGCATTTAGCAGGTCATAAATCATCAAACATTTGAAACAGGAATGCTGTGAAAAATTTGGAAACATATAGCGGACAAGACCTCAGTATTGTTAATTTAAATGAAGTTACAGACATGCTATCAAGAAGATTCTAAAACCAAAATGTAGCTAACTTATTTATCTACAACTTTGATGAAGAACTCACTGACAAATAATGATATTTTATCTGGGTTTAAAACACAAAACATTCGGGTCATAGAATCTGTCAGAATTAAGTTTGGCTTACAAACAGCACTTCAGTAATTCTAACCTAAATCGTGCTACAGACCTCCTAATGACAAGATTCAAAAACCTATGGACAGCCAAGACACATAGCAACAATTTTAGTGAAGAGAACTTTCACATTTGATCATGTTAGGATACCAACCGCAGTCCAAAAAACAACATCAAATACACAGACAGGTTTTCAGTCAAACTGCTTGCACAACATTTTTATAAAAATCATATCTGAAGATATATTCATCACATTGACAGGATTATTAACCTTCTAGAAACCTAAGAGATATCCCTACAACTTTCATTTAGATCACTGAAGTAGATAAGTTCAGTACAGAGGGGCAAAATCAATTAACATTACGAATCAGTTCCTGCCCAAAAGTATAAACTCACTTCATACATATCCTACTTCAATTTAACACAAACCGAGATATAGTCATCATATCAACATGAATTTTACCACATCAGAAATCTTAGAAATAGACCTATAACTTTTATGAAATTCACATTTTTATTTGAGCACATTAAGATGCAAAAAACAGGTCAAACAATAAATACACACATGCTGCCGGGATTTGTCAAAAACTGCTTGTGCGACAATTTTGCAAGAATCGTAACTCTCTCATTTCTAAACAGATTTTCGAAATTCTAAGACTCACAGAACCACAACCGAAAGAACTACATATCTTATGAAGGGAAAAACTTCTGAAAACGAGTGTTTCATTCCCTTTCAGAGACTCGACAGAGGCTGTAAAATTCCCGATTAACATCACATGTGATATACAAACTTCATGCTTTCCACAAACAACTCTTAAGCATCTTAAGCACTTATATCATCATCAATAAACACATAAACGAGAAAGGACTAGACTTTTAGCATGATCTTTTCAAGCCTCCACATAGCCACATAAATTTTCATATAACCTTCATAGACATTCAACTTGTAATTTACAAATATAAACTACACATAACAAACGCAAACACATAAAAAAATAAATAGAGTTTCGAGCCTCGATGTATCGTTCTCACGAAAATTTCACGAGACGGTTGAAAAGGAGTCAAAACGGGGCTGCCTAAATTAGTCAAAGGCGGCGACTGGGCTCAGCGGTTGGCATGCGACTCACGGTGGCATGTGACGGGATCGAGTGGAGGAGCAGCGGCTCGCGGTGGTTGGAAGCAGGGCCTGCGTGGAGGGGTAGCGGCTCGCCGGGAGTTCGCGGAGGAGCAGGGCGGTGACGGGGGGTGGCTCGCGGTGGTGCTGCGCGTCGGGACTGCTCGGTGAGGTTGGTCGCGGATGGCCTGTGGGTCTGTTTCTCGCGAGAGGGGGATTCACCGGGGAGAGTTGCAGCGAGGAGGATAATAGCGACGATGAGAGGAAGATGCTGACCGAATTATAGTGAGGGATGAGCAACGACGAGAGAGGAAGAGATTTCCCTCTTCTGATCGATGATAGCGAGAGAGATAAGATGGGAGAAAAGTTGCACGACGAGATGTTATGAAAAGAGAAGAAAAAGATCACGGTTTAATAACTAGGGTGAAAAACCTTGTGCTCCAAGCCAAAGGAAAAATGGGTCGGGTTTTGGGTCTTGGGTTCGTGGGTCATGGGCTGTCCACGGGCACACGGCCGGTTTCTCGGGCTCAACACTTAACAAAAATTCGAGGCTCGATATATATATATAAATATGAAATGCCCGGAAAATAAATATGATGACCCGAATAATTAAATACATTAAACCAACATTATATATACTTATTTACACACAATAATAAACATATAATCAAACAATTTATTCCATTTAGACAATTAATAATAATAATAATACTACTACTACTACTACTACTACTACTACTACTACTAATAATAATAATAATAATAATAATAATAATAATAATAATAATAATAATAATAATAATAATAATACACAATTATCCGAAAAATTCAAATAAACGAACGGCTTAGATTCGAATTACGCGATTAAACCAAAATTGCCGAACGACAAACGCTTTAAGATAAAACGATCGAGTACTTCAACATAGTATTTAAGTCGACATCGCGACTAATACAATAAATATAATCTTATAAATAAAATTCGATAAACAGAATAATCAAAGAAATTCTATAAATCGAACGGGACGCTACATTCGCACTAGTTCTTATTGAACAGGTCAGCTCGGAGTTGGCCAAAAAATAGATTGGAGACAAATTTACAATAAATAATAAAATAAAAGTATTTATTTGCAAGATTAAAAAAGTTGAATTTTATTTGTAATTAAAAGGTCATAATTTTACAAAAATTCTATAGAGCCATTAGATGGTTTTCTTATGGAGCCATCCACCACTTAATGTATTAACACCTGTCCAAATTGTATTTTATGCAGGACACGTGTCAATACACTATTGGTGAATAAGTGTAGATGGCTCCATAAGTTGAGCCATCCGATGACTCCATAGCAAAACTGCATAATTTTATATGTAATTAGTTGGTTTCTTTATTTTATGGTTTTTACCTACTCATATTTAGATCTCTGACTATCCAATGTCTCTTTCTTCTTAAACAATGTGTGTCTCTTTTTTTTTTTATTTCTTTTTCTGAAGCGATAATTATTTTATATAAACTAGAAAACTCAAGAGAGTACAAAGGGAGTGCCAAATGACACTAAGGAACCAGTAAATGTGTGTCTCACTAAACGAATAGTGTAAGAAAGGAAAATTTAATCATGCTAATAATATGCTTGCATTTTATGTAAGTAAAGAAAATGTTAATAACATTTTAATAACACTCTCACTACAAGAAAATGATGAAATTCCAACGGAAATACATTCCAATACAATTCCAACGGCAATTGCAATAGATATTTCAATGCTATTACTTCTGTTGGAATTATTCCAACGGAAAGTCCAACAAAAAAATTCCGTTAGAATGAGTTTTCCATTGGAAATTCATTTAGATTTTGACGATTCCAACGGTGGTGGAAATAAAAATTCCAACAGAAATTCATACAGTCAAAAGCCGTTGGAATCATCAAATTCCATCTAAAATTCCAATGAAAAATACATTCCAACGGAATATTTTCGTTGGAATTTCTGTTGGAATTATTCTAACAGAAGCTATACCATTGGAATATCCGTTAGATTATATTACCATTGGATTTGCCGTTGGAATATAACATCTTTTTTGTAGTGTCTGATACAAAACTTATCTCAGATCTCACATACGTCAGTTGGACTCGTTAGCCTAGATGACTCTTCATGCGGTGGATAGCTTCTATTGGGACTGTAACATCCCATTCAGTTATTAATAAAAGTAACAGTTTTAGTTCCTAGTTTGAACTAATTTACTTTTATTTATAATGCTCGTTCCTAGTTTCGAGCCACTTATTAAGTTTTTCAGCTATAAGTTCGATTTTAAGTCGAAAGTATTCTCGGTTAAATTTTATTCAGTAATTGAACCAGTTTACCAATTAATTTCCGGTCCGTTTATTTTAGAAATGGACTTTATAAGTCGGGAATAAATTATTCCAAATTGTCGAATTAATTGATATCAAGAATATTTCAAGATAATTAATTTATTTAGACATTTTGTCTATTTAAATTAAATTCAGAGTTTAATCGAGATATTAGAATATTATTTTAGCAAGAGTCGTTAATTTATTTTTAGTCGATTAAGAATCGTCGATATTATTTTCGACTTATTAGAATTATCCGAGACCCGATTATTAGCCGTATAAGCCTACTTATTCTTGGCCATCAACTGATTTATTTTCGGCCCAAGTTCAACATTATTTTAGCCAGTAGTTTATTTCATTTCGGCCTAAATATGGTAATAAGTCTTGGCCAATTTGTTTTTTTCGACTGACGATATTTGCAAGGTGTGAAGTCCTTTTCAATTTCTATAAGATATTTCACAAAGATCTCACGCCATCAATTTTAAATCAAGTCTTTAAAAATTGGTTGAGGCATATTTTTCCGCGCCAATATATATAAATATATATTTATCAGGTGGTATTTCATTTTCATAATCAATATGATGTTTCTAAATATCTATTGGTAAAGTTTTTACGCCACTATTTTCATTCAAGCTCAATTTGTTCCCGATATTTCGCTATAGCTACACCTCATATTAGATATCTGATATATATAGATATACACTTCAGATCAAATAAGTCAATGTCGTGTTTAAGCTAAATTGATTCTGTAACGCCCCGATCATTTTAATAATATTAAAACAATTTCACTGCTCGACTTTTAAAGTGAAATTTGAAATTTTCAGAAACTCCCAAGTTATTTAATTTATATGCTAAGTGCTCATTATGGTATGTAAGATCATTCCTTAGAATTTTATTCATCATGATTAAGTTCAAGATCAATCCATTAATTTAGATTTATAAGTGATCACAATTCGGCCCTAAAAATTAATTGGCCTCGTGCCCAGTCATCAAGTCATTCAGCTATAAGTTCGACTTTAAGTCGAGAGTGTTCTCGATTAATTCCATTAAACAACCGAGTCAGTTTCAGAAATTAATTCCGGTCCGTTTATTTTAGAAATGGACATCAGCAGTGGGGATTAATTATCCCAAGTTGACGAATAATTGAAATCAAGTATATTTCTAGAAATCGTCTAAGTCAAGTCGTGATCGGAACCGAGTATGTTCGGCCACGAGCCTCGCGCCTAGTCCCTTGCCAAGGCACCGAGCCGAGTGTAGCTCCCCGACTTTTATTCATATAATGCTCTTTTGACGGGCGTTTCCAGTCAACGGTTAAAAAAATAAATAATTAAAATGTAGTAAGGAAAGGAAAAAGAGATGCGATTTACTTGCGATTTTATTATCAGATCACTAGGTCGACCTCTCGTACGAGGTCGGAACTTGCGATATCCTTACAAATCCTTACAGAAATTGGTTACAGATTTAGAGAGAGAAAGTAGAGAGAGAGAGAGAGTCTGAAAGTTGGAGATTCAACAACCCAGAAATAAATGAGGTGGGCTGCTATTTATAGTGGCTTTAAATGTGGCACTATTCAAATATTGTTCACCGGTCTTGTCGTACAGTACTCTGGCAGACCAGTTCAGCGTCTTCCTGATAGATATTAAATGCGATTTGAGGTTTTCCTCATCATTGCCTGTCAGGCATTTAATGCACACATGGGGGTCATTTAATGCTGCTCAGCTTTATGTCTTGTCTAGTGGACGTAGACCTGAAGGCTGTGACATCCTGTCGAATCATCAATGATTACTCTCCAAGTGGCATTATTACACTATTATTGGGCCCCGCGCCGGCTTCTGGGGCAACCTCCCTAAGGCTTAAGGTCAGCTCCCGAGCTCATTCCACTCTTCTGGCCCTCTGGAACCTTACTTCAGCCCGTCACCTACTTTAGGTCGGCACCGGTGTTTGAATGGCACAAACACTGGGCTCGTGGATGGGCCCACGGGGATGTCAGGGTCAATTAAATCCAGAATTCAGATCGGCATTTGCTCTCGACCGGGTCTCCGGTTCGGCTTTTGGGAGTTACCTCTTGTCCGGTTTCCTTTCGGGGTGAACTCGGTGTTGGGTTCGATAGTACAGTACGGGCTGTACGCAGCGGAATTTAAAATTTTTAAAGTAAGTATTTATCGTATAAATACAACACCCGTACATACTAATTGCGAATTAACTGATCGTCATCTTTAAAACATGCATCATATACAAATTTTGATTTGTTACTATAAAGTAAATACTAGTAAAAATATTTACCGAATTTCTTGAACTCCTTCACTATTGATGATGGATGAGGGAATCGGTTCCCGGTTGTAACTTCAACGACTTGAGGTTACTCGCTAGAGGAATCCAAGTGTCTTCCCTCTAAACGTATCCACCCTATGAAGCCCGGTTCCGACGACTTTCCTTCGCTAGTAGAAAAGACTCGGTTTTCTTGTATAGGAATATTTATGAATTTTATTTGGGAATTTTAAGAACTCTTTCTTGAAGTTTTATGAAGAACACTTTCTTCTCTTTCTAACACTTAGAAATTTAGGATCAAAAACTTCACTTAAATGCAAAACCATTTTGCATATATTTATACTAAACATTTTAGCATAAAATAATCAACATTTAGTAATATTAAATAAAATCAAATTTTATTTAAATAGTATTTACTAACTTTTGACTTTGAAAATAATAAGATATGTTAAGTAGTTCAAACAACCATCAACAACCATTTTATTATAATCATATTTATTATTTTAATCCTTAAATCATATTTAAAGATATAAATAATAATTGGATAATAAATCTTGAGAATCTTTCTCAAGACTTTATTATTATATCATTTTCCCAATATTATAATAATCATATTATTATTATTTTGGATTTTTGAAATTTAAAATCCTATTTTAAAATTCAACTTTATTAATTTAGTAATTACCTTAATTACTAAAGTAATATCCAAAATGTAATTAATCAATCTTATTGATTAATATATTCCTTTAATTGATATCTAATCAAATTAGATATTTATCAATTAATTCTAACCATTAGAAATACAATCTTTACCTTTGTTCATAATTAGTGTGACCTTTTAGGTTCACCTTAATACTAGTAGTGGGTTTACAACACTTTGTAATTTGAGTTAAATCTTATTAACTCTTATTCATGAATTAACCCTTTAATTTATGAACCCACATATCATGGTAACACCTAGCAAGTAGCATGAATCTAGTATTAAGTGAATAGCGAGTAAACCTATTCCGATTACAACTCCATACATGTAAAATCCTTTCGACATCTAATTTCCCGATTAAGTCTTGGGTATGATTTTGTCGAAACCCAAATTGACTTAATAACTATGATTCTATTTCATGTTTATTAACCCGGTTATGAATCACTATTCATCTCTGCCTTGGCCAAGGACTTTGGATTAATAACTATGAAACACATAGGAAATTCACTTATCTTCATAAGTGTCGAATCCTTTATTGGCCACTAACAAACTTCCATACATATTAACATAATACCCAACTTATCCCTTTAAACGATAGTGCTAGCTACCAAAAGGATAAATCAAAGTAGAATGTAATATGCACAAAGTTACCATTGTGCCTCAAGTCTTAGGATTAGTCATGTACTATTGTAACATGAAAATTCTTATTCGACTGAATAAATTCTTCATTAAGAATTTTCATACGGTCATGTTCAGTGAACTTGTTCTCTAACAAGCACCCACATAAATGTACTTACGTCTTACGCTAATGTTGATGGAATGCAACATTCTTGTCCAACAAGCATACAAACTATGTGCAAGTCTTTTATGGATTATTCGATATCCCATCTCGAAACATCCATCGACTTGGAACTGTATTTAAGATCACGGCTTTCAAGGTATGTTCCATGATCACCATCTCTATGCGCAACCATACCTTATAACCATAAGTGATCTAGGGATTTTATCTTAAGTGCAATTATAAGATAAATGCTTTCTCTTAAGATAAAGAAATGCCTTATTCATAATATAATTCCAATAGACTGTATTTACAAGTAGAATACGTCCAATTAGATTGGAACGCCGGGTACCCTACTCTAACAATCTCCCACTTGCCCTAGTTCCAATCACTCATGTATCTAAGACCCATCTTCTCAAGATGTCCTTCGAACACTTTCTGTGATAAGGGTTTAGTTAAGGGGTCTGCTATATTTTCTGCTGAGTCGACTCGCTCCATCACGACATCGCCTCTACCAATGATTTCTCTAATCAAATGGTATCGCCTCATAATGTGTTTGGATTTTTGATGAGATCTTGGCTCCTTTGCTTGCGCAATAGCCCCATTGTTATCACAATAAATCATTATTGGATCAACAACGGATGGTACTACACCCAACCCTTGGATAAAGTTCCTTATCCAAACAGCTTCTTTTGCAGCATCAGATGCAGCAATATATTCAGCCTCTGTCGTAGAGTCAGCAATTGTTTCTTGTTTGGAACTTTTCCAACTAACTGCTGCTCCATTCAGAGTAAATAAGTATCCAGACATGGATTTATAGTCGTCTTTATCGGACTGAAAACCAGAATCAGTAAAGCCTTCTAGTTTCAGTTCTCCATTGCCGTATACCATAAAGATATCCTTAGTCCTTCGTAAGTACTTAAGAATCATCTTAACGGCTTTCCAGTGTTCTTCACCTGGATTAGACTGATATCTGCTCGTTACACTAAGTGCATGAGCCACATCAGGTCTTGTACATAACATTGCATACATAATGCTACCAATAGCTGATGCATAAGGTATATGACTCATCCGTTCTCTTTCTTCAGGTGTCTTTGGAGACATCGTCTTAGAAAGAGAAATCCCATGACTCATTGGAATATATCCTCGTTTGGATTCTTCCATGCTAAACCGTTGTAGCACCTTATTTATGTACGTCGACTGGGATAGTCCGATCATCCGTTTAAATCTATCCCTATAGATTTTTATCCCTAGGATAAAGGATGCTTCTCCCAAGTCTTTCATGGAAAACTGTTTTGACAACCATGTCCTAGTTGACTGCAACATCCCTACATCATTCCCAATGAGTAGGATGTCATCAACATATAGAACAACAAATGTAACTGCACTCCCACTAACCTTCTTATAAACACATGGTTCATCCGGATTCTTATGAAAATCAAACGTTTTGATCGTTTCATCAAACCGAATATTCCAACTCCTCGAAGCTTGTTTAAGTCCATAAATAGACCTTTGAAGTTTACAAACCATTTGTTCACTCCCATTGGATATGAAACCTTGCGGTTGTTTCATATAAATGTCTTCCTTAATATTTCCATTAAGAAAAGCAGTTTTCACATCCATTTGCCATATCTCGTAGTCATAATACGCAGCTATGGCTAGCAATATCCGAATAGATTTAAGCATTGCTACTGGTGAAAAAGTTTCCTCATAATCAACACCTTGTTTTTGAGTATAACCTTTAGCAACCAGTCTTGCTTTAAAAGTATTTACTTCTCCATCTACACCACGTTTTCGCTTGTAAACCCATTTACAACCTATGGGTACAATACCCTGTGGTGGATCAACCAAAGTCCATACTTTGTTTGAATACATGGAATCTATTTCGGATTGCATAGCTTCTTGCCATTTATCTGAGTCAATGTCCAACATTGCCTCATCATAGCTTATTGGATCATTATCCAAAAGGAATCCCTCTTCATTGTCTTTTGACAATAGGTATAGCCTTTCAGGCGCCCTAGAAACCCTTTCGGATCTCCGAAGAGGTTGTGTTTTAGATGGTCCAGTCTCTACTGGTATGTTTTCCGTGGTACTTAGTGGAATTTGTGGTTGTTCTTCATTAAGTTCTATGACTCCGCTATTCTTTGAGATAAAATCTTTCTCTAAGAATACAGCATTCCTCGAAACAAACACCTTTTGTTCAGAGGGATCATAGAAATAGTATCCAATAGACTCTCTAGGATACCCCACAAATTTACATAAGATGGATCTCATATCCAACTTACCTCCCACTAACTGCTTTACATAAGCAGTACAACCCCATACTCGTAAATATTTGTATGAGGGTGATTTACCACACCATATCTCATAAGGTGTGCTGGGTACAGCTTTACTTGGCACTCTATTCAAAATATATGCTGCTGTTTCTAAGGCATAGCCCCAGAATGAAAGAGGTAGATCAGTGGTACTCATCATCGATCGAACCATGTCCAACAATGTTCGATTCCTCCTTTCTGAAACCCCATTGAGTTGTGGAGTTCCAGGAGGCGTCCACTGTGAGACAATCCCATTATCTTTTAAATAATCAAGAAACTCATTAGTCAAATATTCACCTCCTCGATCTGATCGAAGAACTTTAATATTTCTACCAATTTGTTTCTCCACTTCATTTCTGAATTCTTTGAACTTTTCAAATACTTCAGATTTGTACCTCAATAGGTAAACATAACCATACCGTGAATAATCATCAGTGAAGGTTATGAAATAGTGATAGTTCCCCATTGCACTAACGTTTAGTGGTCCACAAACATCTGTATGGATCAAATCCAACAAACCTTTAGCTCGCTCCACTTGTCCAACAAATGGTGATTTAGTCATTTTACCTTTAAGACATGACTCACATGTAGGCAACCTATCCTCTCCCCTAAGGTCGAGTTTAGGTCCCAATTTGTGAATCCGCTTTTCGGATATATGACCTAATCTAGCATGCCAAATTGTGAATGAACTATGATTATCTAATTTCCTTTTATTTTGTTGAATGGTTAGGATGGGACTTTGTGGTGTAATGGTATACAACCCATTTGTCAAATTTCCAGAATAAATAAAAGTTGTGTCTTTGAAAATAGAACATTTTCCATTTTCAATGACAAACTTAAAACCTTCCTTATCCAATATTGGAATAGAAATAATGTTTTTTATTAAATCCGGAACATACAAACAGTTTGATAGACAAATCTTTACATCATTATTCAATGCTAGATAAACAGTCCCAATAGCTTTAGCAGCAACTCTTGCCCCATTGCCCATCCTTAGGATTGTTTCTTCACCATCTAGCATATTACTTCTTGCCATCATCTGCAAATCATTGCAAATATGTGAGCCACAGCCGGTATCCAATACCCAAGAAGAATCGTTAACAGACAAGTTAACTTCAACAAAATAAATACCTGAACTTTTCAGACTAGCAAGATACTCCTTGCAGTTCCTCTTCCAGTGCCCAGTTTTGCCACAATGAAAACATTCATGATCGGCCTGAGAATTAACCTTCTGTTTGTTCTTCCCTTTATCATTATATGCCTTCTTGTTGGGCTTATTGGGAACCTTTCCCTTCCTCTTCCTTTTCTTAGACTTAGTAGCCTTTGATCCGGAAGTGGATCCAACAAGAAGTACCGGCTTGTCCTTTTTAATGGTGGACTCAGCCGTCTTCAACATGTTTAATAATCCTGGAAGATCAGTTTCCATATTATGCATGTTGTAGTTAACGACAAAGTTATCGAATGACGCTGGCAGAGATTGCAACAATAAATCCACATAGAGTTCATTATCCATAATGACTCCAAGTGATTCGAGTCTTTCCACAAGAGCTATCATCTTCAGTCCATGATCATGAACTGAAGAGCCCTCGGTCATACGACACCTGAAAAGCTCTTTAGATATCTGATATCTAATTTGTCGCGTCCGATCACCATACAACTCTTGCAGGTGAGTTAGGATTTCAGAAGCATTATTCAGTAATTCGTTCTGTCTCTGTAGCTCATTAGACATTGATGCTAGCATGTAGCACCGAGCTTGGAGATTGTCATCAACATGACGCAAGTAGGCTCCATACTCTTCAGCAGTCTGATCCTCCGGTGGAGGAGGAGGAGCTGTTTCCAAAACATACTCTCGCTTCTCAGACTGAAGAACAATCTTTAGGTTCCTCAACCAATCATTGAAGTTGGGACCAGTTAATTTATTATGATCAAGGATACTCGCGATTGGATTCTTAGCCATTTTAGTAGTTTGATCTACAAAAATAACAAACGAAGCAGAAAATAATTAGACTATGGAATTTATATTCATTTAATATTAGGTCTTTAACATTAAATGTCTCCCACTAATTTAATTAGAACCTCATTATAATTATGAAAATCATTATTTTCATAGTGGGCTTGAAGTCCAATAAAAATATTTCATGTCCCAATTTTATGATGCCACCATGAAACAATTTTATCGGTAGTCAACTTTTTGACAATTGTATCTCTATACAACCTTCAAGATGTTTTGCCTCACCTTTCCTTATATACCTCAATTTTATGACTCCATATATATTACTCGGTGTCAAATCAAACCCATCAAAACTTTCATGATAACGGCCCACCAGAGTGTCCCACGACTCATGGCCAACACAAAGAGGAATCCGTCTCACGAATATCAATATATTTAATAGAGTTCACAGCTTTCGACATAGAATCATCCCACGACTCGTGGCCAATGATAAAACATCGTAGCATCTCATGTCATCTACTTTTGATGGAAGGCCGGGATTAATAAGTTCCAACTTATTTTTATCCATTATTGATTTGATATGGAATTAATCAAATTAATCCGTTTGGGTTCCTTGATCTCATCGATTACCATCTTTACGTTTATTTACCAGTTTCAGTCATCTAATGAAACGAAAGCGTAAATAAACCTAACATACATCTAATGCATGGTGGGATGATCATGTCCTTGCCTATTCGATCCATTCGAGCCAAAATGGATCTATGCCTATGTACGTGATAAAACAAATAATAGAACTACTTCTATTACATTTATTCTATCTACCCGTACAAGCACAGGCCTTCGAGATTACAACTTGTAAAATTACCCACACATGCGTGGGCCTTTGTCATCGAACGGTCTCCACCTTGATCTAATCTCTAACGATACAAAATTTAAAATTTTACAAATTTCATCTCAAGAGACTCGCAGGTCTCGATAAATTACATTTCTTCAATCATATTGAAAACATAATTAAACATCCATTCATTCATTCAATCATATTGAAAATGAAAACATCCATTCAAACATAATGAATATGAGGCTCATGATCATCCCTAAAACATTCATCTAATGAAATGAACATAAAATATCAATTTATGAGTCACACGACTCGTGTGAGGGTCACACGACCCGTGTGATCTTATCACACAACTCGTGTGAAAAATACGAATGGAAATCAAAATTCTTCCCAGACTCACACGACTCGTGTGGCTCGTCACACGACTCGTGTGAGCTCACACGACTCGTGTGACAAGGTCACACGACTCGTGTGAAAATCACGAAGCTAAAATCAAAATTTTTCTTCATGCCACACGACTCGTGTGACAAGGTCACACGACTCGTGTGGCTTAAAAACGATTTTTAATTTTATAATTAATATTTTTATCATATAAAAAATTAATTATATTGCTTATCTCATAAGTCTTAACAAATCAAAATCTGTTTTAAAGACGATAACCGTGGCTCTGATACCACTGTTGGGTTCGATAGTACCGTACGGGCTGTACGCAGCGGAATTTAAAATTTTTAAAGTAAGTATTTATCGTATAAATACAACACCCGTACATACTAATTGCGAATTAACTGATCGTCATCTTTAAAACATGCATCATATACAAATTTTGATTTGTTACTATAAAGTAAATACTAGTAAAAATATTTACCGAATGTCTTGAACTCCTTCACTATTGATGATGGATGAGGGAATCGGTTCCCGGTTGTAACTTCAACGACTTGAGGTTACTCGCTAGAGGAATCCAAGTGTCTTCCCTCTAAACGTATCCACCCTATGAAGCCCGGTTCCGACGACTTTCCTTCGCTAGTAGAAAAGACTCGGTTTTCTTGTATAGGAATATTTATGAATTTTATTTGGGAATTTTAAGAACTCTTTCTTGAAGTTTTATGAAGAACACTTTCTTCTCTTTCTAACACTTAGAAATTTAGGATCAAAAACTTCACTTAAATGCAAAACCATTTTGCACATATTTATACTAAACATTTTAGCATAAAATAATCAACATTTAGTAATATTAAATAAAATCAAATTTTATTTAAATAGTATTTACTAACTTTTGACTTTGAAAATAATAAGATATGTTAAGTAGTTCAAACAACCATCAACAACCATTTTATTATAATCATATTTATTATTTTAATCCTTAAATCATATTTAAAGATATAAATAATAATTGGATAATAAATCTTGAGAATCTTTCTCAAGACTTTATTATTATATCATTTTCCCAATATTATAATAATCATATTATTATTATTTTGGATTTTTGAAATTTAAAATCCTATTTTAAAATTCAACTTTATTAATTTAGTAATTACCTTAATTACTAAAGTAATATCCAAAATGTAATTAATCAATCTTATTGATTAATATATTCCTTTAATTGATATCTAATCAAATTAGATATTTATCAATTAATTCTAACCATTAGAAATACAATCTTTACCTTTGTTCATAATTAGTGTGACCTTTTAGGTTCACCTTAATACTAGTAGTGGGTTTACAACACTTTGTAATTTGAGTTAAATCTTATTAACTCTTATTCATGAATTAACCCTTTAATTTATGAACCCACATATCATGGTAACACCTAGCAAGTAGCATGAATCTAGTATTAAGTGAATAGCGAGTAAACCTATTCCGATTACAACTCCATACATGTAAAATCCTTTCGACATCTAATTTCCCGATTAAGTCTTGGGTATGATTTTGTCGAAACCCAAATTGACTTAATAACTATGATTCTATTTCATGTTTATTAACCCGGTTATGAATCACTATTCATCTCTGCCTTGGCCAAGGACTTTGGATTAATAACTATGAAACACATAGGAAATTCACTTATCTTCATAAGTGTCGAATCCTTTATTGGCCACTAACAAACTTCCATACATATTAACATAATACCCAACTTATCCCTTTAAACGATAGTGCTAGCTACCAAAAGGATAAATCAAAGTAGAATGTAATATGCACAAAGTTACCATTGTGCCTCAAGTCTTAGGATTAGTCATGTACTATTGTAACATGAAAATTCTTATTCGACTGAATAAATTCTTCATTAAGAATTTTCATACGGTCATGTTCAGTGAACTTGTTCTCTAACAAGCACCCACATAAATGTACTTACGTCTTATGCTAATGTTGATGGAATGCAACATTCTTGTCCAACAAGCATACAAACTATGTGCAAGTCTTTTATGGATTATTCGATATCCCATCTCGAAACATCCATCGACTTGGAACTGTATTTAAGATCACAGCTTTCAAGGTATGCTCCATGATCACCATCTCTATGCGCAACCATGCCTTATAACCATAAGTGATCTAGGGATTTTATCTTAAGTGCAATTATAAGATAAATGCTTTCTCTTAAGATAAAGAAATGCCTTATTCATAATATAATTCCAATAGACTGTATTTACAAGTAGAATACGTCCAATTAGATTGGAACGCCGGGTACCCTACTCTAACACTCGGATGTCAACATACAGGCCCCCGGGCTCGGAGGGGGTGTCTTCGGTATCCCCTGTGAGGTCGTTGTTTTAGAATGCGTCCGAGTTCACTTGTTCTAGTTGTAGCTCGGCGGCATGCGAGTTCGGCACATGAGTTTAACTTGGCAAAGTTTTTCTCGTCTGTTGTCGTGTGCGTCCTCCTCAGATCTGAAACGATGGGACATTTAATGCGACGTGCCCGTTACGCTTTCTGTCGGCCATGGAAAGTCGCGCCGTTTTATAGTCTTTCCACGTGGCGCCATTCGATTTGTCTTCGTCGAGCGGTGTGTCGCTTCAGATATCGTCGGCCTTCGTGGGCGCGTGACATCCACGCTGTCGTTTCAGAGCCGTTGGATCGAGCTTTTAATTTTGAATTTCAAACACTGGCCACGTGTCGCCTCATGATTGGACGAGAATCCGTATATATCTTGGCCTTCGTCTTCCTCGGGAGACTTTTACAGTTTCCGAAATCCTTTGAGCGTATGAGTTTCTGAGTTTCCGAGCAAGAGTTCAAGGCGACTTTCAAGATTTCCCGTGCTTTTCGGCGATTTTCACACCGGTAATTTTATCGTTCTCAAAACCTTTCTTCTTATTTTTCGATTATGTCGAGTTCTTCGGATCACGTGGAGAATCGGAGATGGTGGGTACACGGCGGAGGAGACTGGGGAGTTGGTGGTTTACTCCTCTCCGGGGACAGAGACGGCGCAGCCGCTCCAAGTCACTCTGATTTCGGCCGTCCGCATGACGCCGACGGCGGCGGCGGCGGGCCTGCATCGAGGGGATCATCCGGACTTCCCCACGATTGAGATCATCGACCTTGGATCAGGTTAGTCTGATGCCGAGGAGGTCGAGAAGGAGGCTGGCTCCGCTTCTTCTGATGAGTCTAACGTCGACGCCGAGCTGATGGATGAGACACTTCAGAGCAACACCCATGGGCGAGAGCGAGTCCCTATGGGTCGCGAGGATGCCGAGACTGATGCTTTGGTCGAAGCGGCGACCTCGGCTCCCCCGGGATGCTGGTGCCGCCCTCCCCGCGTCTGGCCGTCCGTCGCGTCGGCGACTGCCTGGACGACCGCGTCGGTTCTGATGGACGTCGACCTCGCACAGTGGAGTGGGAAGGCCTGTTTCGGCCCAGGGGTCAGAGTTTTTGCCCCTTATGCCGGTGAGCGTATTCAATGCCCCCCGCCGGGATGCATTGGCGTGTATCGCTCGAGTGTCCTGCTCGGGCTTCGATTCTCGCTGCCGGGGGCTCTGAATGACATCCTTAGCGACCTCGACATCGGCATCAGTCAGCTCGTGCCGACAGTCTTCGCCCGGTTGGTCAGTCTCATCGTTCTTTTCCGTCAGCAGGTCTGGGCCGACCCGACCAGCGACGATGTGAAGGCTCTGTTCGTCTTCAAGAGATCCGGGGAGACCGGCAATTACTACAGCTTGGTCTCCCCGGGCGTGGACAGGTCCCTAATCCACAAGGTTCCAGAATCGTTGCACGGCTACATGCCGGAGTGGTTCTAGGTCGGCGGTGAATGGATGACACCCCAAGCAACTCGGCATCCATCTACTGAATTCATCTCCGGCACTTGTAAGTTACCTTTTCTATTCGCTTATATCCTTCTGATTAAGCGTCTTTTCGTGCTAACAGGTCGGTATTTGCATTTTAGTCCATAACCCGCGTGTTGATCCGAGTGACGATCTGGTAAAGAAGGTCGAGACTTTGCTGGGACTCACGGGAAGAGATACTACAAGGATCTCGTTGCCGAGGAAAGTCTGATCCTGCACAGCCTTTGCCCTGAATATAACAACAAGTCTTTCGAGCCCGGTACTGTCCCTCTCCTTGGGTTTGTTCGATCTTTCTATCAATACGTGCTGACCCTCATTATACTTTTTGTGTTCCTTAGGCAGTGTATTACCCTCTCCTACGTGAGTGTGGGTTTAGCTCGGTTAAGGAAGCAAACAAACACGCATGCGCTCA
Organism: Striga asiatica; assembly: GCA_008636005.1. Lineage (NCBI taxonomy): Eukaryota > Viridiplantae > Streptophyta > Magnoliopsida > Lamiales > Orobanchaceae > Striga > Striga asiatica. The sequence continues at coordinate 641,245 of BKCP01011403.1, read as the reverse complement.
TCCATGTTCATTGAAAGAGAGAAAAATGGCCAGTCGCATGGACTTTCTGATGAAGCAGGGCAAAAAGAAGGCTCCCTGCTCGAGCTCGGTGGGAACTACGAGCTCTGTGCCACCTAAACCGGCTTCTGAGATCCGCCCACCACGTGAAGTCGAGGTGCCTTCCGGTTCGGGGCTGGTGGCCCCGGATCACGTCCACAACGGAAGGAATGACGGCCGCGGGGGTCGGGCCGGCGGTCGTGGCCGAGGTTCCACTGGTCAAGGCGCCGGTATGCGCCAGAGAAAATGTCGGCTCCTCGCGGACGAGCCAGAGGAGTCCGGGGAGGAGGCGGAGACCAGGACATAGGATGCCGCCCCGCCGTCTCCGAAGAAGAGTAAGACGGCTGAGGTCGAGAAAGCCGCCCTGGCGGGTGAGTTCTCGGCCTTTGTCCATCAAGCCGAGTCCTCCACCTATATACCCGTGAATCTTGATCGGAAAGCTTCCCTCGAGAAGAGCGTGCGCCGATTTCCCGACCAGTGGTTTGTTGACTCGAGATCGGCAGTTCCGTTTGACTTGCCCAACTCTTATCATTTACCTGGGCAGGTGATGTCGGCGGCGCGGACCGTCATGACGTCGTTGACCCCTACCGTCGAGACCACCGTTTCCATGCTTTCCCTCCCTCAGTTTGCTCATCTTGCCATGGCCACCATGGGCCGGGCTATGGTCGAGCTGGTTCACGTCATAGAGAGGGCGCAGAGGGAGGGTGCCGCCCTGCGTAAGCTCGAAGAGGACCATGCGGTCTGTGAGGGCCGGATCAGTGAGCTCAAGGACGAGTCAGAGAGGGTGAAAATGTTGGAGAACCAGCTCGTCCTTCAGCAGGGCGTGACAGTGAAAGCCAAGGAGGCAGCGGCTAAGGCCGCGGAGGATCTGGCCCGCTCGACGGAAGTCCGAGATTCCAGGATCGCCAAACTGCAGAAGGCCCTGGCTGACAGTGAAGAGACGAGGGTGGCTGAGGTGACCGCCACCGAGGAAGCCCACAAGGCCGATCTGGCCGCGGCGTCTAAGAACCACGTGGACGAGCTGGACCGCGTCCGCCAGGAGCATGCCGAGGTGGTTGCCCAACTCGAGGATTTTGGGAAGAGGATGTCTTCCCAGGTTTGCCTCCTGAAGGAGGCAGCGAAGCAAATTGATGGCGAGTCCATTGCTCTGCCTCCGCTTCTGACGTTTGTCGAGGTCCAGGTCCAATATTTCAAGGAGATGAAGCACAGCATGGACATGTCGGCGGCGTTCAACCTCTACTGGTTATTTCAGCGGCTCGATGCTGGGGTGCTTTCCCTCGAGGATTTCAGGGCCATACTGTTCGAGAAGGCACGCCGGCATGATCTGGATTTCGAGGGCCAGATCTGCGACATCGACGCTGACGAGGCCGCGGTGGTCCGGAGGCTCTGGGGCTGGGCGGACGATGTCGTCGTCGGCTTCCGGAAGTTCGGGACCGTCCCTTTTTCGGAAATGTGGCGGTTGGCCCTTGGAGAGCTTCTTTCGGACCATGATTCATTCAGGCCTGAGGTTGACTCGGACCCCAAGTTCCAGCCGAGGCGCGGCGCCGTGCTGACGGTGGTCGTCGAGATAGAGGAGGCGGAAGAGACTGTGGCGGCGGCGGATGCCGACGCGGGGGCCAGCACCTCGGGGACTAAAGAGGTGGAGGCTGAGACTGAGGGGCGTGTTGGGTTCTGTGAGGATCTCGTTATGTACAAATCACGAATTCAATAGCAAACTAAAGCTATGCGCAGCGGATCTAAAGGTTTGACGTAAAAAACTTACGGCTTAAAATTTATGTAGATCTGGTTGACCACGAACGGTTGACCGCAATTGATTGACCGAAAATCACGTCTTGGGTTGCACGAACAAGATCAGATCAAAACCGGATTAAACGGATGCAACCAGATCAAAACGAGTTTTTGTAGTCAGGCTCCTTCCGGCGGCGCGTGAGGGCACGTGCGGCGTCGGAATCCGGAAACGTCGGCGGCGATGGAAAGCCCTCGTCGAGACGGTCATCTGGGTATATTGTACGTCTGAATCGGACTTCCGTTCTGTAGGTCAAAATCTATTTCATCTCGGTTTACCTACAGATCTTCTACTGTATTACTCAATACACCCTACTTCAACTTGTACCAGTGGAGCAACAAAAAGAAGATAAAGCTCGAATGAGATCTAGAGAGAGAGAGACGTGTGAGGCGTGTTTCACGTGAGATGTGAATTCTCTTTCCTTCTCATGAGCTTAATGATGTATATATAGAGCTACAGTAGGGACCCTAAGGAGATTAGGAAAAGGGCTCCTTAATTAATTAGACTAACTGTGGGCCAAACCCACTCCTCTAATTAATTAAATAATATTAATGGGCCACCAACATTATATTATTGCACTCCCTTTCCCTAGCCCAAATTACATTTGAGACTCCAATAATAATTACTCGATTTACCTCCCCACGTTTAAGATATAATGTCCATTAATTAATTCGATTACTGACAATCAAGAATTAATTAATTTATTATTATTTCACCGAAGCTAGCGCTCGTTCATCACATTCTTATTATGCCGGAATTTAATCCACCTGCAGGGTTTAGCATAACAATCCTTCATGAACTCACTCCGGGGACATCATCAAACTAACGCACATGGTGACTGTAAATATCCTAACAGCACATCCTATATATAATAATATTACTCAAAACAGTAGGAATATTAATCCAACGAACTGAACCTCACCCATGTGAATCAAAGTAATATATATTATATATATCTGCCTGTTTAATATCTTACGGGTTAAGAGAACGCTGTAATTAACCGAGACCTAGTTCATTTACGACGATCAGTATAAAATGAACTTCTCCTCTCTGGGATCCTGTTCAATACATAAATGTACTAGTGCAACTAATCAGTCAAGACAAACTGTACAGTTGACACTACAACCGTTCGGATGGAGTGTTCATGTCCATCTAGGTTGTGAACAACTATTCTTGTTAGCAAGTAACTGATATAGTGATCTTCGGTTCGCCCGATGACGACCCACACTATCTAAGTGCAGAACAACAGAACGTAGAACTTGTTTAATCTAACATGATTCTCATTCATAAAGGGTAAATGTGTAATATCATGCAAAGCCAAGCTTTCAGTATATAACACTAACAATCTCCCACTTATACTTAAAGCTTTCGCTTTTATAGTATAGTCCTATCAATCCGTTATTCTAAAAGGCCTATGTCGATCCTATTGTCATGCTCATGACTCCCATTCCTTCCACGTGTTTGACGAAGACTTTCCCCGACAAACTCTTCGTGAAAGGATCAGCTAGGTTGTCCTCTGACGCAATCTTAGCAACATCAACGTCTCCTCTACCAACGATATCCCGAATCAGATGGTATTTGCGCTCTATGTGTTTGCTTGCCCTGTGGGCTCGAGGTTCTTTTGAGTTCGCTACTGCTCCACTGTTATCACAGTACACGGTGATACCACGTGGCAAACTCAGTATAACCTCTAATTCCACTAAGAAGTTCCTGAGCCAAACTGCCTCTTTCGTTGCCTCTGAGGCTGCTATGTACTCGGCTTCCATGGTGGATTCTGCCACGCATTTCTGCTTAGCACTCCTCCATGAAATGGCTCCACTTCCCAAGGTAAACACATAACCTGAGGTTGACTTACTTTCATCCCTATCTGACTGGAAATCAGAATCACTGTAACCCAGAGGTAACAAGCTGCCTGCACGGTAAACCAACATGTACTCCTTAGTCCTTCTCAGGTACTTGAGTATATGCTTCACCGCAGACCAATGTTCCCGTCCCGGATTACTTTGATATCTAGCTACTATGCCAACGGCGTAGCTAATATCTGGCCTAGTCACAGCATTGCATACATGAGACTTCCTACTTCCGAAGCATAAGGAACTGTCTTCATCTCCTCTATCTCCTTAGACGTCTTAGGAGACATCTCCTTAGATAGAGGTATTCCATGTCTGAAAGGTAACATGCCTTTCTTGGAATCCTGCATGCTGAATCTGGCCAAGACAGTATCTATGTATGAAGACTGGGATAAGCACAACATTCTCTTCTTACGATCTCTAATGAGCCTAATACCAAGAATGTGTCCTGCTTCACCTAAGTCCTTCACATCAAACTGCTTAGACAACCACACCTTTACGTCTGATAACTCCTTCTTACTGTTTCCAATAAGCAGTATGTCATGTACGTAAAGCACAAGAAACACCACCACGCTCCCACTGATTTTCTTGTAAACATAGTGCTCATCCGGACATTGAGTGAACCCGTACGACTGGATCACCTCATCAAAACGGATGTTCCAAGATCTCGAAGCTTGCTTCAGTCCATAAATAGACCGATTATGCTTACACACTAGATGCTCACGACCTTCAGCAATGAATCCCTCTGGTTGCTGCATATAGATGTCTTCCTGCAGGTTCCCATTAAGGAAAGCTGTCTTGACATCCATCTGCCAGACCTCATAATCCATATGAGCGGCTACAGCCAAGAGAATCCGAATGGACTTAAGCATAGCTACTGGCGAAAAGGTCTCATCATAATCAATACCCTCGATCTGGGTATAACCTTTCGCAACAAGCCTAGCCTTAAAGGTTTGCACCTTCCCATCCAATCCTCTCTTTCTCTTATAGATCCACTTACATCCAATGGGTCGTGCCCCATCGGGTGGTTCTACAAGATCCCAGACCTGATTAGAGTCCATTGACCCCATTTCAGCTTTCATTGCAACATTCCATGAATCTGCATCTTTATCTTAGAGTGCCTCATCGTAAGTTCTTGGGTCCGATTCTAGGCCTCCTGGAACTCATGAGTCTGACGACTCTCCAAGACCTATCCATCAGTCGGGTAAATGAGAAACCCTCCCACTGCGACGAGGCACTGTCTGCACTGGTACACTCTCAGTGTGTCGTGTTGCAGTATTATGTGATGTATCTACTTGCGCATTCGGTGGGGAACCATCGATTTCACCCCTTAACTCCTCTAAGACTAGTCTACTCGCGGGCTTATGATTCATAATATAGTCTTCTTCCAAGAATCTAGCATTCGTCGAAACGATCATCTTCTGATCTCAGGACTATAAAATAATCCACCTTTCGTTCCCTTGGGATAGCCTACGAAAACTCGTGCTTCCGAACGTTTCTCCAACTTGCCAGGTTCCTGCACTAACACGTGTGCAGGACTACCCCAAACTCGAAACTGTGAGAAACTGGGCTTGCGCCTTTTCCACGTCTCATAAGGGGTAGTGTCAACTGACTTCGATGGAACCATGTTCAGAATATACGATGCCGTTTCCAATGCCAAACCCCAGAACGAATCTGGTAACCTCGAATAACTCATCATAGACCTAACCATCTCCATAAGAGTCCTATTTCTTCGCTCTGCAACCCCATTCTGCTGGGGCGTGCCGGGTGCAGTCAGTTGGGATTCAATCCTAGCTTCCGATAAGTATGTCCTGAACTCTCCATAAAGGTATTCGCCACCTCGATCAGAACGAAGTGACTTGATACATTTACCATGAAGCTTCTCCACAACTGCCCGATACTCCTTGAATTTCTCAAAGCATTCGGACTTGCGGTACAACAGATAAACGTACCCATATCTCGAGTAATCATCTATGAAAGACACATAGTACTCAAAACCTCCTCTAGCCTGGATCGACATAGGACCACACAAATCTGAATGAATCAATCCTAGCACTTCTTGGCTCCTATACCCCTTTGCCGTAAACGGCCTCTTGGCCATCTTACCTTCCAGGCATGATTCGCAAGTTGGATAGTGCTCTTCCAATGGACCGAGATGTCCACTGGCCACTAACTTTTGAATCCTCATAAGGTTGATGTGCCCAAGTCTAAGGTGCCACAGATATGCTTGATTCATCTGCGAAGACTCCTTCCTCTTATTAGATGTAGTTATGACATTATTCAATTCATTATGTTGCACTGTGGGAGAGTTCGGTTTGAGAACATATAAATTGCCAACTAATGAACCACAACATATGAAACGATTTTCAAAACGAATAATAACCATGTCATCAAACGAAACTGAAAAACCATCCATAACGAGTTTAGAAACTGAAACAAGGTTCTTTCTAAAACTAGGAACATAAAGGCAATTTCTCAAAACCAAACTACTACTATCGAACGATAAAGTAACGTCTCCCACTGCAACAGCCGCCACTTTCGTAGCATTGCCCATGTAGACGGTGATCTCTCCCTCCCTAAGTCGCTTGGTTTCCTGGAACCCCTGCAAAGAATTGCAGACATGATCAGTGGCTCCAGTATCTACACACCAGGTTCTGGTAGATACAACCGCTAAACATGTTTCTACGACATTAACGAGAGAGTTACCTTTCTTGAGGAGAGGGCAATCGACCTTCCAGTGTCCTGACTTGTTGCACTTGTGGCATCTTCCTTTCGGTTTCTTTGCCACAGCCTGAGGAGTCGGTCGTGGGTAAACCGGAGCATCCTGTGCCTTCGCCTTTCCTGCAGACTTCTTTCTCTTCCTGCCCTTGTGAGGCATGGAAGGTCCAGCCTGCTCGGCGACTAGCACCTGAGGTGCTTGAGTGAATAAGGCTTCCGCCGACTGTAGCTCTGCAAGCAGTTCTGGAAGAGCCATATGCATCTTGTGCATGTTGTAGTTCAACCGAAACCGATCAAAGCTCTTCGGCAGAGATTGGAGCATAATATCAACCTGGGTTTCCCCGTCAATATAACCTCCCATAACCTCAAGCTCATTGAGCTGCGCCATAACCCTGAGAGCGTGCTCCCTTACGGGTGTGCCTTCGGCCATGCGCGTACTCATCAGAGCACTCAAAGCCTCTTGCCTAGCAGCCCTAGACTGATGTCCGAACAGATCCCTGAGATTGAGAAGTATATCTGCTGCAGTGTCCTTAGACTGATGCTGATGTTGAAGAACATTCGACATAGAAGCCAGAATGTAACACTTCGCCATCTCATCAGCCTTCTTCCACCGAGCATACTCCTCTTTCTCCTGCTTAGGAGCATCAGCCGCCGGCACCGCCGGGCAAGCATCAGTGATAGCAAACTTATAACCCCCAACAGTCAACACTATGTCTAAGTTCCTCTTCCAATCAATGTAATTAGGACCAGTAAGCTGATTTTCTTTAAGAATGACAGACAACGGATTGAACGACATGATGAATATCCTGAGAATCATGCAAATAAATTTTACAGATTAAACACTTTTGAATTTAACTGTTAATATTGATATCCTCAAAACAACATTAACTTAAATCCACCGACATCTATTACACCTTGTGAGAATGCATGCTACGAGGGTCGCCCTACAAACTCGCATTTTGTAAGAGAAGGGCTTTTCTAAGGCCCATTAATTTCCATAAGTCAAAACCAAATTCATGACGAACGAAATTAATAGTCGGTCTCCATTTGGCCATGCAATAGAATTCAGGGACCCCGAGGGGGGTTAATAAATTTAATCGCATTCTAAGTGAATCCCATTTCTCGGTCCTAAGGTCGTCAAATTTGACTATACGTCATCCGAGGGGAAGTCCGTACGCTCTCATAAGATTTCCTCTAACCGTCTACTTTTAGAAATTTGTCCTGGTAATTTCCTACAATTAAATTGTAGCAATGTCACCCGAGGGGGAGCCCATTACCGCAGCTTAATTGATTTACCGACAAATTAGAAATGGAGGCCTTAGGAATTTTACAATTAACTTTAATTTAAAATCCCTTCTCAAACTTAGTATAATTTAATGAGGATTTTTAACTATTTATACAATTCCAAATTAATCTATGTTAATGCAATAATTAATTAACATGCATATTAATTCATGCAATTTTAAATTAATCTATGTCAATGCAATAATTAATTAACATGTTCAATAAATTATGCAATCCTAAATTAATCCATGATAGTGCAATAATTAATTACATGCATAATTTATTGACACAATTCTAAATTAATCCTTTGCATTACATAATTAATTAACATGCATAATTAATCTTGCAATACTAAATTAATCCCATGCAAGAACATAATTAATTAACATGCATAAATAATAATTTAATGGCATAATAAATTTAATTAAATAAATAAATAAATCCACTATTATGGCCATTAAATATTGAGTCTCCTTAAAGAAGGAAACTGTGACAGTTCTTTCCCTGTTCAACTGGAACTCCTTTAAGCAGTAGAATCCTGGTTGATCTTGTACTGCTTGATCATCAAGGCAAAAACGAACCACCAGCTGCCGCCACCAGTCCGCCGCCGCCGGCCACCGGTCGCCGCCTGCCGGTTCGCTGGAAAAAGCCAATTTTTTTTTTTCGAGGCTCGTTGATCTCTTGTGATCTCCCGGTCATCAACACACGAACACAACACGAAAAATATAATTTACAAAATTACATAATTCGAACCTAGATCCAACGAATGGATGTACATGTTTTCTAAACAAATAATTAAATCTATCCGGTCAACCCCTGGGCGAATAATTATTACAAATATTCATCCATAAATTCCTCGACATGCCCGAGGCCTTAAAAACAAATTTAAAACCATACATCACATTCAACAACATTCATCAAACACATAATCGGCCATAATAGTGGATTAACTATTTTCCTGCAAAACCGAGTTATGCAAATATAATCCAATATATGGCTGCGTTTGAACACATCTTGTCAAATAAAGCCGTAAAAATTCGAACTTTGTACAAAACGAATTAACCAAGTGCTCTGATACCACTTGTTGGGTTCTGTGAGGATCTCGTTATGTACAAATCACGAATTCAATAGCAAACGTAAACCTATGCGCAGCAGATCTAAAGGTTTGACGTAGAGAACTTACGACTTAAAATTTATGTAGATCTGGTTGACCACGAACGGTTGACCGCAATTGATTGACCGAAAATCACGTCTTGGGTTGCACGAACAAGATCAGATCAAAACCGGATCAAACGGATGCAAACAGATCAAAACGAGTTTTTGTAGTCAGGCTCCTTCCGGCGGCGCGTGAGGGCGCGTGCGGTGTCGGAATCTGGCAACGTCGGTGGCGATGGAAAGCTCTCGTCGAGACGGTCATCTGGGTATACTGTACGTCTCAATCGGACTTTCGGGTAGTTCTGTAGGTCAAAATCTATTTCATCTCGGTTTACCTACAGATCTTCTACTGTATTACTCAATACACCCTACTTCAACTTGTACCAGTGGAGCAACAAGAAGAAGATAAAGCTCGAATGAGATCTAGAGAGAGAGAGGCGTGTGAGGCGTGTTTCACGTGAGATTTGAATTCTCATTCATTCTCATGAGCTTAATGATGTATATATAAAGAGCTACAGTAGGGACCCTAAGGAGATTAGAAAAAGGGCTCCTTAATTAATTAGATGAACTGTGGGCCAAATCCACTCCTCTAATTAATTAAATAATATTAATGGGCCACCAACATTATATTATTGCACTCCCTTTCCCTAGCCCAAATTACATTTGAGATTCCAATAATAATTACTCGATTTACCTCCCCACGTTTAAGATATAATGTCCATTAATTAATTCGATTACTGACAATCAAGAATTAATTAATTTATTATTATTTCACCGAAGCTAGCGCTCGTTCATCACATTCTTATTATGCCGGAACTTAATCCACCTGCAGGGTTTAGCATAACAATCCTTCATGAACTCACTCCGGGGACATCATCAAACTAACGCACATGGTGACCGTAAATATACTAACAGCACATACTATATATAATAATATTACTCAAAATATTAGGAATATTAATCCAACGAACTGAACCTCACCCATGTGAATCAAAGTAATATATATTATATATATCTGCCTGTTTAATATCTTACGGGTTAAGAGAACGCTGTAATTAACCGAGGCCTAGTTCATTTACGACAATCAGTATAAAATGAACTTCTCCTCTCTGGGATCCTGTTCAATACATAAATGTAATAGTGCAACTAATCAGTCAAGACAAACTGTACAGTTGACACTACAACCGTTCAGATGGAGTGTTCATGTCCATCTAGGTTGTGAATAACTATTCTTGTTCGCAAGTAATTGATATAGTGATCTTCGGTTCGCCCGATGACGACCCATACTATCTAAGTGCAGAACAACAGAACGTAGAACTTGTTTAATCTAGCATGATTCTCATTCATAAAGGGTAAATGTGTAATATCATGCAAAGCCAAGCTTTCAGTATATAACACTAACAGGGCGGGCCTCGTCTCAGGATGTCGAGGCCGTCGCCGAATGTCCCGAAGTCGTCTCTTAGTCATCTTTTTACGGCCTGCGCGCCGCGTTCGGCCGCTTGTGGTCCTTGACTTTGGGATGAATATTTTTGTGCCGATTTGGCGTTCTGTATTACGAATATTTTTGGATTTATTTTGAATGATTGATGTTGAATGGGCTTTTATGCTTTTTGTTTACTTATGCGCATTTTGCAAGTTCTTCTTAGTTAGTTTAGTCGAGGTGTCGGGCTTCTTGGTGGAGGTCGGCACTCATTATTTACTTGGCCGAGCCTTGTGATCGGGCTCGACACTTTTTGTTTACTTTGGCGCATTACCTGTCCGATTCATCCGTTGGATCGGGCGATTATTTGGCCATTTCGAGCTTCGCGTTCGAGCCCGTTGTTCATTCCTCACATTGGTGACTGTGGCCTTACCGGGCTACTTTGTCGAGCCCGGCTTGTGTCGGCCGGGCCATCGTACTGACCCGACCCGCACATAATTATGTGGCGGCTTACCGGTTCTCGCGTTCAGACTCAGTGGTATTATTGGCCTGACTGGGCTTCCTAGTTGAGCCCAGCTAGTGCCGACTAGGTCATCGTACTGATCCTAGCCAACACTTTGTTCCTTACGTTAATTACGCCGCTTCGACTCGATCTATTCTTACCAAAAATAAATGCAAACAAGTGAAAACTACATATTTTTACAAGGCTTGACAATTTTCTTACAAAACATCATTACAAAAGACCGCCCTAAACCTACTGGTAGAACTTTTTAAAAAATGCCGAGTTCCACGGGTATTGGTGGGGGGTGCCGTACATATGTTCGAAACGGTAGGCTCCGTGCTGGAGGACCTCGCTGATTTTGTTGGGCCCTTCCCACTTTGGCTTTAGGGGTCCGGGATCGGGTCCCGTTACCCTTTTCAGTTGCAGGTCGCCGACCTGATAGGAGCGCGACTTGACTTGTGAATTTATGTATCTTTCGCTCCGCCTCTTGTACGCTGCGTTTATGAGCTCGGCTTGCGACGGGTGCTCATCTATCAGGTCAAGGTTTTCTCTCAACGATTCAGAGTTGGATTCTTCTTCGAAGTTGGTTACCCGAAACGTTGGGGCGCCGAGCTCGACAGGTATCATTGCTTCGGTCCCGTATGCCAGGGAGAACGGCGTTTCTCCGGTGGACGATCTGGCTGTGGTGTGGTACGACCAGAGTACGCTTGGGAGTTCTTCTGGCCAGGCCCCTTTCGCAGCTTCGAGTCGGACCTTGAGCTCTTGTTTGATTATTTTATTGACAGTCTCGACCTGGCCGTTGGATTGGGGATGGTAGGGTGTCGAGAAGAAGTGTTTGATGCCGTGCTCTTCGCAAAATGCCTCCAGCTTCTTCCCCTCGAATTGTCTTTCGTTATCAGTGATTATCGAGTTCGGCACTCCAAAGCAGCATATGATGGATTTCCATAGGAAGTCAATCATCTTCTACTCGGTGATGGTAGCAAGCGGCTCGGCCTCTGCCAATTTTGTGAAGTAATCCACGGCGACAACCGCATACTTCACTCTGCCCTTTCCGGTGGGTAAGGGGCCGATCATGTCGACTCCCCACTTCGCGAACGGCCACAGGTTGAATATCGACTTCAGCGGCTGGGAAGGTTGGATGATGTTCGGCGCGTAGGTTTGGCATTTTGCACACCTCCGGGCCATGTCCAGGGCGTCCTTCTTCAGGCTAGGCCAGTAGTACCCTTGCCTGAGGACTTTGTGGGCGAGGGCGTAGCCACCGGAATGGTTTCCGCATACGCCCTCGTGGATCTCTTTGAGAATGTACTCGGCGCCCTTCTCGTCTACACATTTGAGTAAAGGCGCCGAGTATCCCCTCTGGAATAGTTCACCAGCCACGATCGTAAGTCGAGCTGCCCAGGTACGGAGCTGTCTGGCCTCCTTTGGGTCAGAAGACAACGCACCGGTCTCGAAATAAGATCGAATCGGGACCATCCAGCTCGGTTCCTCGTCTTCAGAGGCCTGGCCGGCACTTAGGACGGAAGCGCCGAGCACCGAAGGTTGTTTTTTGTGGCCGACTTGGACATATTCGACGCTTTCCATCCCGGCACTTGAGGTGAGGCGGGCCAAGGCGTCGGCATGCACTTTCTCTATCCGTGAAATGTGTTCTATCCTGGTCCGGAGTTTGACCAATCTTTTCTTCACCATTTCCTAGTATGGGAACAGTCGTGGCTCTTTGACCTCGAACTCCCCGGAGACTTGCTTGACCTTTAGCATCGAGTCGGAGTATATGATGAGGTCGGTTAAGCTCATGGTTTCGACCAGGGCAAGCCCGGATAACAATGACTCATATTCGGCCTCGTTGTTGGTTGCCGGGAAGAGGTACTGAATTGAATGGTAAAAGGGTTTCTTTTGGGGATCCACGAGGACGACCCCTCCGTCTGCTCGTTCGGAAGTGGAGGACCCGTCAACGTACATCACCCAAGGCTCCTCGTTGTTCGCCTCCGTGATTCCCGGCTTGAATTCGGCTATGAAGTCCGATAGTACCTGCCCTTAATTGCTGTTCGGGATCGGTAATGGATGTCGTACTGTCCCAGCTCCACCGCCCATTTCACCAGCCGACCTGAAGTGTCAGGCCGGTGCAAGATTTGTCTGAGTGGGTAGGCTATAAGGACGGTGATCGAGTATTCCAGAAAGTACGACCCCAACATCCAGGTTGCGGTCACTAGGGCGAAGGCGAGCTTCTCCATGGGCGGGTCCGCAGCTCGGCATCGTGAAGCGCCTTGCTCACATAGTAGATTGGGAATTGGCTCGAGTCCTCCTCCCGGATCAGAGCGGCACTTACGGCCACGTAAAAAATCCCCAGGTACAGATAAAGCATCTCACCTGGGCGGGGCTTCTGCATTGTCGGAGCCCAGCTGAGGGTCTCCTTGATAGCCTCCAACGCTCTTTGACAGCCCGACGTCCACTCGCACTTGTGATTTTTCTTGATGGCGTCGAAGCAAGGTTTGCAGCGGTCGGTGGACTTGGAGATGAACCGGCTCAGGGTGGCGAGTTTGCCGGTCAGACTTTGGACTCCCTTGATTGACGTCAGCGGTCGGAGGTCTTGCACTGCCTTGATCTTCTCGGGGTTTGAGTCGATGCCGCGCTGACTGATGATATACCCCAGGAATTTTCCCGAATCGACGCCGAAAGTACATTTTTTCGGGTTTAAATTCATAGAATAATCACGCAAAATAGAGAACATTTTATTAAGATCGTTTACATGGTCGGATGAGTACACGGATTTAACTAGCATATCGTCTACATATACTTCCATACATGCACCTATCAAACTAGCGAACATCTTGTTGACTAAGCGTTGGTATGTGGCCCCGGCGTTCTTCAGCCCAAATGGCATCATTGTGTAGCAGTAGAGCCCGCGTGCCGAGTACAAAGAGGTGTGTTCTTCATCATCCGGGTGCATGAGGATTTGATTATAGCCGGAGTATGAATCCATAAAGCTCATCAGCTCGTGCCCCGAGGTGGCGTCGACCATGTAATCGATATGGAGAAGAGGGTAGCTGTCTGTGGGGCATGCATTGTTTAAGTCGGAGAAGTCGATGCACAAGCGCCGTGCCCCACTGCTTTTCTTCACGAGTACCGGGTTGGCTACCCAGGTCGGATACCGAACCTCGCAAATGTATTCATTATGTTTGAGCTTGATCATCTCTTCTTCCAAGGCTTGTTGTAGGTCTGGGCCGAGCTTTCTTCGTTTTTGCACGACCGGTTTGACCGTGGGGTCAACCTGCAGCCGGTGGCAGGCGACCCGCGGGTCGATTCCGACCATGTCTTCGTGGGTTCACGCAAAGACGTCTGCGTTTTCCTGGAGGAATTTGGTCAGCTCGACTTTGAGCAGCCTCGGCAACTTGCTCCTGATCCGGAGTTGTTTCTGAAAAGTCTCCTCGTCAATGAAGATGACTTCAACTTCGTCCATAGGCTCGGCCCTCTTCGTCTCCCGTTTCTCTTCATACTGGGTTCGGGGGTCAAGCTCGTCTTTTTCGATGACCGGCTCTTTGTCGGCACTTCTCCCTCTGCCCAGGTCCAGGTCGACCCCGGATTCTTCTTTGGCCCGGCTGGCGTTACCGCCCACCGAGGGGAGTGGACCTATCTGGTTTTCCAGCATGCGGTCGTCCCCCCGGTTGGGATTATCCAGCCCGACATCGGGGGTCGGGTTGCCCATCTCCGTCTCGAATCCTGTGTTGGCGGGGCCGGCACTTAACGTGGTCAAGGGGTGCGAACCTATCTTGTTTCCCAGCATGCGGTTGCCCCTAGGACCATCGTGTGCCAGCCCGACATCTATCGCTTTGATGTCGGCGAGAGGGTCTGCCGCATTTATCTCCGTGCGCGGGATGGTCAGGACGCACTCCCGCGCCTCCCTCTGGTCCCCACGATGAGTCCCCTCTCCATCCAAGGTCGGAAACTTAAGGGAGTAGTGGAATATGGAGACGGCAGCCTTCAGCTTGTATAGCGCTGTCCTGCCCAGGATTGCGTTATACTCGCTTGGGGAGTCCACGATTTTGAAAGTTTCCAGAATCGTTTTCGTGGGCTGTCCCTTCCCTCCAAACCGGATTGTCAGCGTGACTTGGCTGATGGAGGCCGTTGTTTGCCCGTTGAAGCCCTGGATCCGCTCGCGGCAGGGCTGCACCTCTTTCTTGTCGATTCCCATCTTTTTGAAGGTATCATAGTAGAGAATGCTTGCGTAGCCGGTGTCGACCGTGATGTGGTGGATCTTGATTGCCATGATCGGCGCCGTGATCACCAGGGCGTCGGAGTGGGGGTGGTCGAACAAGAAGGCGTCTTCATCGGTGAAGGAGATTTTGTTCAGCGTTGGCTCGGGTGTCGGCCTGCAGTTGGCGTGCATCACCCTCTGCCCGGCGTAATAAGCCTGCCGGGCATAGGCCTTGGTCTACCTCCTAGAAAGGGAGGATTCGCCTCGGCTTGTGTTGACGCACCAAGGTGGATAGCCAGAGTGATCGTCCTCCGATGGTGGAGACCGATCTCTTTTCACGCCCCTAGAGGTACCGGCCTCGTCTCGAGGAGTGGGGCAGAGAATCAGGATCTCGTGGGGGCCGCTTTGCTGCGGCTTCTTTTTCCGGGGATTCACGTCAGCCTCATCCTCGTTGTCGAAGCTTTCTTCAAAACGGCCTCCCTTCTTTCTCTTTTCGCCGAAGTGGGTAAACCTTTTTAACTGCGGGTCATCAATCAGTTGGAGCAGTGCCGAGATCAAATTTCGGCACTGGTCGGTGTTATGCCCGTGTGCCTTGTGATAGGTGCAGTAACGGGACTTGTCAACCTTGTCCTTGTCGGTGAATATCGGCTTTGGGTCCGACAATAGTCCATTCGCCTTGATTTCCTCGTACTGCCCCCACCAAAAAGATGCTCTGATAGCTTTCCTTCAGCTCTTCGACTTTTTGTCTCCGCTGAGCTCGGACTTCGGCAAACGACTTGCTCGGCTTCCCCGACTTTTTCTCCTGCGCCTTGCCCTTTGTCGGCGAGGCGTCGAACGTTACGATTTACGAGGACTCATCCGCCATAATGTAGTCTTGGGCTCGAGAGAGAAACTCTTGGTAAGTGGTTGGTTTGTTCTGGCACAAGGACCATTTGAATAGCGTCTTCGGCCTCAGGCTACCCTGGGCGGTGATCAGTAATGCATCAGGGTGGCACCGCTCCATGTTCTGGGCTCGGTCCTTAAACCGAGTGATGTAATCCTTCAAGCTCTCGTCCTCACCTTGGACGATGTTGGCAATGGACTCCTTGGGGGCGAGGTTGATCTGTGATCCGATGAAGTGCGATCGGAAAGCCGACCTGAGCTGCCCCCAGGTGGAAATGGAATGAGGGTAGAGGGAATGATACCACCTCTGCGCCTTCGGTCCTAATGCCAGGGAGAACATGCGGCAGCACAGGACATCCGTAGCGCCTTACAGGTCCATCCACGAGGTGTAGAGGCCGAGGTGGGAGTTTGGATCCGAGCTCCCGTCGTAAGGGCTGAGCTGCGGGAGCTTGATTTTCTTTGGCGCAGGTTCCCGTGGAATGTCAGGGGAGAGGGGAGAAGCGTGATCCACGATCCGGGGGGTCGATTGTGGGTAGGGAGAAAGTGACAACTCACTTCAAGAGGGTTGCCGACCCTCTAGCTCAGCAATCCTGCGCTTGAGGGCCGCAACGTCGTCAGTGTCGCGTCCCACAACCTTTCCTCGTTCGATGACCTCCCTGAGGTCACGGTTCGCCTGGCTCTTGTCGCCCAGGCGGTGGTACACGAAACGGCGAATGATTTGAAGGCTCTACTCCGGATGGCTCTCGCCCGTCTGCTCGGTGAGCGCCAGCCTGGTGATTTTGTCACGGCGGTTTCGGGCCTCGAGGTTGGGTGACTGAGCCGTGGTTTTGGATTTCACCGGGTTCTTCTTTTGCCCCCCGGATCCCTTTTCGGGGGTATGGAGCAGAGTGTTGCCGGAGTTTTCCGTGGGCACTGCGGTGTTTCCCCGGCCACCTGGCTCGCGAGCGCCTTCGTGAAGACCCCTTCGAGAGCTTTAAGGACGTCGGGGTGCTGCATGGCCGCAGCGAAGGTCGGTACAGGGACTAGAGGCCGCTGCTGAGCGCGGCGGGAGGTTTCTCCGCCGTTGCACCGGCGAGACTGGGCGCCGGACTGCTGGGTGGATTCGTTGTGACCTGATGAAGCCATTTCGAGTGGTTTTTGGAAGCGAAAAGTGGGAAAAAAGATGAATGCAGTGTGGTGTTCCAAAATTTCGAACAATTGACACCAAGTAACTTATGATGGCCTCCTTCTAGCGCCAAATTGTTGACGGGCATTTCTAGTCAACGGTTAAAAAAGTAAATAATTGAAATGTAGTAAGGAAAGGACAAAGAGATGCGATTTAATTGCGATTTTATTATCAGATCACTAGGTCGGCCTCTCGTACGAGGTCGGCACTTGCGATATCCTTACAAATCCTTACAGAAATTGGTTACAGATTTAGAGATAGAGTCTGAAAGTTGGAGATTCAACAACCGAGAAATAAATGAGGTGAGTTGCTATTTATAGTGGCTTTAAATGTGGCACTGTTCAAATATTGTTCATCGGTCTTGTCGTACAGTACTCTGGCAGAGCAGTTCGGCGTCTTCCTGACAGATATTAAATGCGATTTGAGGTTTTCCTCATCATTGCCTGTCAGGAATTTAATGCACACATGGGGGTCATTTAATGTTGCCCAGCTTTATGTCTTGTCTAGTGGACGTAGACCTGCAGGCTGTGACACCCTGTCCAATCATCAATGCTTATTCTCCAAGTGGCATTATTACACTATTAGTGGGCCCCGCGCCGGCTTCTGGGGCAACCGCCCTGAGTCTTTAGGTCGGCTTCTGAGCTCATTCCACTCTTCTGGCCCTCTGGAACCTTACTTCAGCCCATCACCTACTTTAGGTCGGCACCGGTGTTTGAACGGCACAAACACCGGGCTCGTGGATGGGCCCGCGGGGATGTCAGGGTCAATTGAATTCGGAATTCAGATCGACACTTGCACTCGACCGGGTCTCCGGTTCAGCTTTGGGAGCCGGTTCGGCTTTTGGGAGTTACCTCTTGTCCGGTTTCCTTTCGGGGTGAACTCGGATGTCAACATGCTCGATTATAGCTTCCATTAGTAAGCTCTTCATTTATTTCTTTTAGTTCCATTTTGAGTAAGTCGAGAATTATTCGAACAAGGTTTTATCTCAAAGTCGGATAATTTTTCTAGTCCAAGTATCAGTTCATTTTGTTGGATAAAAATGGCTGTGAGTTTTAGCCCGTTTATTCCTTTTTGAGCCGGGAATAATTTCCCATAGTCTAGATGAGTTTCAGGTCCGAGAATAATCAAGATATCTCGGGAANTGCCCAGCAGCCCAGGGCCGCGTCCAGGGCCAGGCCCAGTGCTCAGCAGCCCAACCGAGGTCCAAATGGCACTTTGGCCCAATTTTTCAGCCCATTGACCGTTTGACCCGAGCCTTGACCACCCTAGGTCTGGTCAACAAGACCATTTGGTCTTCGAAGAGGTCCACACAAGACCCAAGCAAGGGGGACAAGGGGACATGTCTTGTTTTATGTCCCCAAGGCATGTCCCCCACTATAGATTGGACCAAGACTACTTAAATTAGTTCTTATCAACCAAAATTGGTTCCAACACTTAGAATACCAGAAGAGGACTTCATTTCCACTCCTTATGCTCAGCAAAATTCCCCCAAAGTTCCTACCAACTCCATAGAGCCACACACGCGCGCGCAAGGGGAGAAAGGGAGGAGCACCGAGCTTCTTCTTGTTCTAGCCATTTTCTCCCGAGGTCAAGCTGGTCCATTGTGTTCCTAGAATTTTTCTAAGCCTCCAGCATCCCTCATCCTCGGCCATTAGCCATTCAAGTTGAGCCCTAGCCTCTAAGTCGCGAGCAAGCTCGAGCAAAGGTCACGAACACCATTTTTCGTCTTTCGGTGAAGATTAGCTCGAGCAATCCTTTTTCCTTAGCTGTTTTATGATAATAAGATTTATCATAAAGAAGAAAACAAGCCATGCATGTCATTAGCTATGAGTTTCGAATTTTAAGGAATTAAAGGCTTAAAATCGAATTTTTAGTATATTGCATGCTTAGGCCGATTTTATTAGCTAAATGTCCCTCATAAATCAGGAGAATGAAGATGTATAAGTTTGAGAATTTTTGGAGTTCGTTTGTTCAGTCAACTTGTTCATGATTTTAGAGCATTTTTCACCCCCGAGCCATATTAGTATACATGCAAGTTTATGCTATCATTTAAGCATCATTAGTCATGATTTATTATGTTAAGAACTCGGCCTTAGTCATATATGGTATTTGGAGAAGTTGGTTCGGTGACCTAGTGCCCATACGTGCCTTATCGGCCCTACCGGACTATACGCATGTCGACCCGAGGTCTCCTAGTGCTTATTTGCATTTTTATGTCTATTTTATCATATTATGTTGATATAAATTGGATGTTACTGGAAAAGTAGCCGAACGACCGGCGAGGAGCCGACCGGGGCCGCTACCGCGCACCTAGCGCGCGCAGCGCCCGACAGTCTAGCGCCTAGTGTGCCCAGCACG
>BKCP01011403.1:590352-615983 GCA_008636005.1 Striga asiatica | reverse complement strand
AAAAAAAAAAAGAACAAGTATTGTTATTTCAAAAAAGAGTTTCGTTGTGAGTGTTTCGACGCTCTAACAACTTCAAACTATAATTCCAATGACATGTAACATGAATATACAATCGTTATCAAGTAATTCGATAAAAAAGCATGAAGAAAACGTGTTTGTTGAGAAAAACAACAATAACGAATGTACATTCTTTATGGTTGTTTTTCGACCGAATCCGCCTTAAACGATCGTGCATTCGTCATATAATATATTATAAAGATGTTAAACTCGTTATAGGTCTAATTTTATTCATTTTTTCATGTAAAATAACGAATTTACAATAATTTTACATCATCTTTCCATTTTTCAAAAAAAAAAGAACAAGTATTGTTATTTCAAAAAAGAGTTTCGTTGTGAGTGTTTCGACGCTCTAACAACTTCAAACTATAATTCCAATGACATGTAACATGAATATACAATCGTTATCAAGTAATTCGATAAAAAAGCATGAAGAAAACGTGTTTGTTGAGAAAAACAACAATAACGAATGTACATTCTTTATGGTTGTTTTTCGACCGAATCCGCCTTAAACGATCGTGCATTCGTCATATAATATATTATAAAGATGTTAAACTCGTTATAGGTCTAATTTTATTCATTTTTTCATGTAAAATAACGAATTTACAATAATTTTACATCATCTTTCCATTTTTCAAAAAAAAAAGAACAAGTATTGTTATTTCAAAAAAGAGTTTCGTTGTGAGTGTTTCGACGCTCTAACAACTTCAAACTATAATTCCAATGACATGTAACATGAATATACAATCGTTATCAAGTAATTCGATAAAAAAGCATGAAGAAAACGTGTTTGTTGAGAAAAACAACAATAACGAATGTACATTCTTTATGGTTGTTTTTCGACCGAATCCGCCTTAAACGATCGTGCATTCGTCATATAATATATTATAAAGATGTTAAACTCGTTATAGGTCTAATTTTATTCATTTTTTCATGTAAAATAACGAATTTACAATAATTTTACATCATCTTTCCATTTTTCAAAAAAAAAAGAACAAGTATTGTTATTTCAAAAAAGAGTTTCGTTGTAAGTGTTTCGACGCTCCAACACCTTTACATTATCGTTCCAATGACATGTGACATGATTATACAATCGTTATCAAGTAATTCGATCAAAAAATCCATAAAGAAAGCACGTTTGCTAAGAAAAACAACCATAACGAATGTACATTCGTTATGGTTGTTTTTCGACCAAATCCGCCTTAAACGATCGTGCCTTCCTCATATAATACATTATAAACATATTAAACTTGTTATAGGTCTAATTTTAGTCATTTTTAAGTTAAAATAACGAATTTACAAAGATTTTACATGATCTAACCTTTTTTGAGAAACAAAAAAAAACAAGTATTGTTGTTTAAAAGAAAAAAGAGTTTCGTTATGAGTGTTTCGACGCTCGAACACCTACAAACTATCGTTCCAATGCCATATAACATTAATATACAATCGTTATCAAGTAATTCGATCAAGAAATCCATAAAGAAAGCGCGTTTGTTAATAAAAACAACAATAACGAATGTACATTCTTTATAACGAATGTACAGTCGTTATGGTTGTTTTTCGACAAAATCCACCTTAAACGATCATGCATTCGTCATATAATACATAATAAAAATATTAAACTCGTTATAGGTCTACTTTTAGTCATTTTTAGTGTAAAATAACGAATAAACAACGATTCTACATTATCTATGCATCTTTCAAAAACAAAAGAAAAACAAGTATTGGTGTCGTGACCTCAAAAGAAAAACAAGTATTGGGGTAGGGCCCGCGATAAAATACAACGATCCTTCATTATCAATTCATTTCCAAAAGCAAACAAGTATCATTATCTCACAAAAGAAAAATAAAATAAAATAAAATAAAACACTCGCGACAACCAGAGTGTCGCACCCGGGACAGGCCTATCGTGCCCGCGTGGTCCGCCTACGTCGCGTCCGCGAGCAACGTCGCTCCCGCGACATCCTGGACAACTTTCTGTCCAAAAATAACACCAGAGTGTCGCGCCCGTGACACCCGTCGCTCCCGCGACGACTTGGGAAGCTCTCATGCCCGACCGATCTACATTGGCTATGTCATAACGAAATTACATTCCTTATGAAATAAACATCAAATAACGGATCTACATTGACTATGAAATAATTAGATAACAAATAAATCTACATTCGTTATGAGATTTTCTTCATATAGCGAATGTACATTCGTTATGAAACTACATAACGACTGTACATTCGTTATGTACGAAAAAATTAAAAAAAAAACCTCAATGCCACAAAAACATGATAAATATGAAACCAACATGTTTATTAATAATAAAATATGAAGCAAAATGCTTTATCTCTAAAATAACAACATACCCTAGCATGCTTTAATTGTTGATCTTCCACCATCACCACATTTCTTTTGCAATATAGAATACAAAATTTATGGACATGATCATATTTTGTTCTCACCTTTTCAAGAGAAGAGAGGATGGAGCGAGAGAGATGAGCAGAGCGAGAGAGATAAGCGCGATAGGGACGAGCAGAGACAGAGCAGAGAATGTCGGGCTCGATCAAATTTTTTTTATTATTACAAAGATGGTACCAAAATAGAAGAAGGGTTAATATAGTCATTTACCATTTAAGGCTAGTTTAGGTATTTCATTTATTTATTTACCTTTTATTTAATGAAGGGTCATTTGAACAAAAAACTTTTTGAGTGGGTCATTTAAATAAAATAATGCTTTGACCATCCCTCTTAAATAAAGCTCCTAAAGAATGAGGCTGCCGTTTCTATCCTCAAATGGTCTCATAAATTCCACTCTTTGGGCCAAAAATATTCTAACTCAATTTGGGCCAAATAGATTTCAATGGAAAATTGGGTCTGGAGCTAATTAATCAATTGGGCTGAGAATAAATTAAAAGGGCTGGAATTTAATAGCACATATAGGTAAAAAATAATTCGACTTGAGCCAAAACAAAATTATCCGAAAGGACCGAAAATATTTCCGATAAATTGGGCCGATAGAATAACGCGATAACAAGGTCTTCCGATCGATACGATTAAACAATTGGCGATGGACAATAATAAAATAGCGCGACTTATTAAATCAATTAGACGAGAACATCCAATCCAATTAAAATAACAAGACTAACCGAAAATATCGAGCAATATTACAATATAGACAATTAATTCAAATAATAAAAATATAATATTGAGAAAATTAATTCAAATAATAAAAATATAATATTGAGAAAATTCTAATAAACAAACGGGGCGTTACTATCTATCTTTCTTAAAAGATTTCCGTCCTCGAAAATACTAAAGAACATGCGTCCTAAGGAAAACGACAGGCTCAACTAGAATTTCCAATCATGAGGTCTGGGTATCCCTTCCGGAACTCGATTCCGCTCGCATGAGTCCTATCGCACTATACTCGAAAGGCATACACTCATATACAGGATCCAATCCGACTCGCCCTATGCTCATATGTTCACCTTTTTGCATTGGAGGGTGATCAATCCTGCCCGAGCTCAGGTGCACATCCTCTTGCAAGGGACCCATTCCGGCTTGGCCTATACCCATGAGTATCAACAATTTGCTTCGTACCTAACAACACATAAGACCTCAACAGGTCGTTCGGTGTATTGCTGGCGTACTCCGACTGCTTCGTACCAAACCCCATTATGCTCATACTCTCAAGATATCGACTCCACGAGTCGAACGTAGCCCTTATGCACAACATAAGGCTCCGTCCAATAGCAACACGAACTTCCCTATTTGCCGACTCGAGAAACTCTCGGGTAAGGCATAGGGATCTCATCGACCACACTCCTTAATCGAAAGGAGGATTCATACACATCTTAGTGGAACTTGGAGCTCTCGGTTTAAAGCTCAAAATAAAGGGTTTAAAATGTTTAACCAAATAGTCCAGCAGGAAACGGGTCGAATAGTTAAGTAAAGAAATCGATAGTTCGGGGTTAGTGTACTGTCACCCAAGAGGCGGCACGCTCGATGGCGCTGCATAAGCGGGGCGCTGGGACGCGAGCGTACACACCTACTCAGAGACCAGCTGCAAGGTCGAGGTTTGGACGCACACGTTGGCCTGGGGAGTTCGTGCGTTTGGTGATGGCGGCTGCAACTCGCGTGCGAGTCGACAGTCGGCTGCGCGCTAGCCTTACGTCTCTCAGCGTAGCCGTGCATGCTCGGCCACTTCGCGTGGCTACACCCAGCCAAGACCGACGTTTGGTCCAGGGTTCCACAAGAAATTTACAATTCAAGGCTACCAAAAAGGAGTGGTTTTACAAATTTTCGAAAGTTTCTGGGTTCAACACTATATAGTTTAGGCGTTTCACATTTTCAAAAGTTTCAAAAGTCTCATAGACAGCAAGGGGTAAGTCCGAGTTCCAAGTCCACCAACTTCTCAAAACGACACACTCTAATACGCGGAAAGATCACATGATTGTGATAGACGAGAATTCTCAAAAGAATTCCAATACGGTTCTCCAGTCCAGAATAATCCCATTCAGCAGCTCCTGCCGAGAAATACAACAACTAGCTTGCCTCGACTCTTCCGACTAACAGCGTCGGCCGTCACGTCAGCTCTACTCAAGTAGCTAACCGTGCCAGCAGTCCTGATCGAGCGCAACTCGTGTTTCACCTCCTAATCTTCACCCTTTGGAATTTGAACGTGAAGTTTCTCCCGAGATTCCGAAAGGAGTAAAAGAATGAGTGTTCTCAAAGGCTACGATGGACAAAATCTAAACTAAAGAAAGTTCTGCACCGCACGATGTGCTTGCTCTGGACTCGACTATCCTCCTTAAAAGATCCTTCATAATCTTTTAAGGTGGAATGAAACTCATTGGAATGCGTCAGCCAATACGTACGCTCCTCTGGTACAATCAGTTCGATCAAATAGAGGAATATATGGTTACAGACTTAAGATCATTGTCAGCAGCATTTGCAATACTTGCAACAAGCAAGAAACACGAAGATGATTGGCCTTATCCGCAATCAAAGTCTTCGAACAAAGTTATCGCCAGTAGAACCCGAGGTTTAGAAATGGAAACGTAACTCCTCCTCTAATGGCTCAATCCGAATTTCTTCCCACGCAAGGAAAGAAAAGACAAATGAAAGTTTCAAGGTATGAAAATTGAATAGCCCAAAAGAAGTCTCAAGAACAATTCAACATTGGTCTGCCAAGTAAAAAAAAGAATTAAACAAAGGTTTGCACAAGTTTACGTAAAAGCAAAAGGTTGAGAAAGATCCCGATACTGCTTCCTTTTCACGAATCCACGATTCACTGCCCCTATCATCGGTTCAAGCTGTCCCCGGTAAGTCCCGCTGCCGCTAGGAAATCGCTCGCGGCTCAATATACGAAAATAAATATGATGTCTCCTTCAAGATTGGAGTGTCACCCGTAATTATGGCATAAGATGTTCACGCGGTGTTAGGTCGGCTTATCCGCCCTAAGAACAAGGTCAGATTCCCTTCGTTAGAGAATTTTCGCAAAAGAATATACAACTGCCGCCCTCCTCGAGGCTTAGCCACCCTTGAGGGTCACGACAGTGTTACGTATCAGGTTTCCCCACTACTCCTCGGGGTCGAACAACAGCATGCACAAGGCACCCAGACACTTCTCCCAGTTCGCATTTTACTGGGTTCTAATACGCATTTGACAACGGTTACAGACTTCCGAATAACCCATACACCTGGGATTTCTTCGGTCGTCTGCTCTCCTCATTCAAGACTTCTCCTTTCGAGATGGCACTGCGAATGACCTTCACTCGAAGACACTAAATTTACATCGAGAGGACTGTTATAAACAGAACTTAGCTCGATAACATCACATCGAATTCCCCAACAAACAAATTCTCAAGACAGATCTTAACTCTATACCGCTAGAGTTCCAGTCTATATGTACGAAGGTTTGTAACTCTTCTAGAGTTCAAAAAAAATGTTAGAAACAGGAGAATAATTCCTAAGCCCCAGTTTATATCACACAATATCATATATATCACATAACCAATTTCATATTACTTATGAATTCATATCTGGGTTGGCGCGGCACGACGGAAGCGAGTGGTCATAACTACATCACAATATTCACTTATTTCACAGAGTTCACAAACGTAGACCTGCCCTGATACCACACTGTAGCGTCCTACTTTGATTTAAACGAAAAATCCATGGCTTTTCAGAAAAATCAACTTAAATTTTTCAAAATTCATTTCAAACGTTTGTGGCGTTACTCATTTATTTCAAGATCTTTTTTCATGACATAACATCAAATCATAACATAATTCATCAATCATAAAATTCAACTCCCATAAAGGGTTCATCCATAATAATTCATCATCCAAACCGGGTTATCAAAATCATCACAGTGTTCACGGGGCATCTCCCCAACAGTATTTCAAGTCGTAATATTCTCGAGTTCATAAATTCATAAAATGATAAATCAGTTCATCATAGCGGAAGCAACAAATAAATAATCAGGTCATAAAGACCGACCACCACTCGCTCTACTCCGCCGTCATGCCTGCCCTGCTCAACCTGAAATATTAATTTCAGGTGGGAGTGAGCACATATGGAAACCGTGATGCTCACCACCATGCAATAAACAATAATCATAATATAAGATGGTACGGTCGCAACATGTATACAAATCATTTAGTAATCCCAATCTCTTATCCCAAGTTCGTTCTCATGTGCACACTTACGTATCAGGTTTCCCCACTACTCCTCGAGGTCGAACAACAGCATGCACAAGGCACCCAGACACTTCTCCCAGTTCGCATTTGACTGGGTTCTATTACGCATTTGACAACGGTTACAGACTTCCGAATAACCCATACACCTGGGATTTTGTAATATCCCATTCATTAATTAATAAAAGTAATTATTCTAAGTTGAACTAATTACTTTTATTAATAATGCTCGTTCCTAGTTCCGAGCCAGTTATTAAGTTATTCAGTTAAAAGTTTGACTGTAAGTCGAAAGTATTCTCGGTTAAATTTTATTCAGTAATCGAGCCAGTTCAGTAATTAATTAATTCCAGTCTGTTTATTTTTATAAATGGATTTATAAGACGGGATTAATTAATATAAGATAACAAATAATCGAAATTGAGTATATTTTGATTCATCGTTTAAGATAAGTAGTGAACTGAACTCAAGTATGTTCGGTCATGAGTTGAACTTAATTAAGAAATAGCCGAGCCTTAGTACTAAATACTTAGAATTTTTCTAAGTGTTCAAGTCATCAAGATAAGATCATAATATTGAGCTTTAGCATAAGTTGATACAAGTTAAGTCTCGAAGTACGGTTAAGTATCCATGAACATTTAAGTGATAAATGTTCAAAGAAGTGAGAAAATTTATTTAGACATTATAGTCTATTTAAATTATTTTAAGAGAAACCGAAATTTTTAGAATTTTCAGTTTTACGGTAATCATTCGGTTTAAGTTCAAATGTGGTTCCGTAAATGTAGAATATTTCAAGATAATTATATTAGATCCTAAGAAGCAATATGTTTATTAAATTGAAGAAAAACTGTGAGTAAAAGATTTAAATTTTAGAATTTTCAGTTTTACGGTAAACGTTCGTTTTAAGTCCGAATTGAGTTCCGTAAATTGTATTATTCACGGTTTATTAGCATGATCCAAGACCATATATGAGCATTAATTTTCAGTAAAAGAGTTTTAAAAATCAGCCATTTTGAAAGAAAATGCATAAGTAATAAAAAAAAGGATGATTTTTATTATTTTTATTATTTTGTTCCAAAGATTTTTATATGATGAAGGTGACATTTTTTCAATAATATATGGAATCAATTACATCACATTAAGCACGAAATTTTGGTCATCAATTGGTGAGAATGAGATGAGAAAATCACAACAAAGTTTTGCTAAGTCTTTAAGTTAGCATTTTTTTTTTCACAATTGGTGAGAATTTTATTAAACTTGGTGGAATAAGTTTTATCTACCAAAAAGCTCATTAATGGCTATGAATAGAGGCCATTTTTTATGATTAATTATGTTTGGATAAGAATACAAGTTAATCATAAAATAGTTTATGATTAATTAAGTTTATAAGTTTAAATTGTTTATTTTGTTCATTTCTTCACTCCATTATGATGTCTTGCCAAATTGTGCCTATAAATAGAGGCCTAAAAATCAGAGTTCTCACACCAAAGAAAAGTACCAAAAGATATATATGAGTGTAAGAGAGATAAGTAATAGAAATTGTGAAGAAGTGAAGAATTTAGAAGTGAAGAATCAAGTTACGATTCTAGCAAGAAGGAGGTAATTTACTTATCTTAAAGTTTTATGCTTAAGTTCATGTTTTGATAATGAGTTTACATGTTTAGTAGATGATATTAAGTGTTTAATAATGTTTTTATGTGACTTAGATATTAAAGTTTTATATGAATATAAGCATGCTAGAAAATAAGTTATTTCCAGCTTATATATATGTCATATGTGTTCAGTTATGATGAGATTTTTACCTAGCTATGAAAAATCTGGAAATCTATGCTTCCTATGGTTATTTCTTGTGTAAAATAGGAGTACATAGGATCAAGAATTAAGTCATTTAGTTTAGTATAACTCAAGATATGAATTTTTAAAGTTTATCATGCAAGCTGAATTTTATGTACTTGTTTCCAGCAGCAACTTTAAACTTGAATAAGTCGAGATATATGCATGATAAAATTATGAAATCTTATGACATGTCTAAATATGAGTTAAGAATATGACTGTTAAATTTCATGATTTGAAGATGAGAAATGAATGAGTTATGATAATTACAAGGCATATATGTAAAGATGAGTATATATGCAAAAATTATTCATGATATGATCAAGTTATTAAAGTGAGATTATTATAATATAAGTGATGAGCAATTTGGCATAGTTTTAGTTTAATATGTTGAGTATATAATCTTATAAAGATTGTATTAAGTATGACATATTAATATCATGATTAAATGTTATGATTAAAAGTTGAAGTATGACTTGAGTTTATTTTCACTTTCAAGTTAATTAAGTGAAAATTTAATATAAACCAATATTTAAAATTTGGGCGATATGATGTATGATGAATTAAGTATTTGATTGAGTAAAAGTTTAAGAAAAAATTAAGATGTTTGATGACGTAATATTTATTTGAGACATATTAAGCTTATTGAATATCTTTAAGATTCGGATAAGTAAGAGTTAAATCTTATTGAGTATACGAGCATAGTACTTAGTATATTTGTTTATTTTTTTATGTAGCTTGCAGATATAGCTACCCAAGAGAAACACTTACATTTTTCAAAAGTTTTCAAAAGAAGAAAGGTGGAGACCCAGATTGCATTGAGTATAATATTGATATCATGTTCGAAGTATGTATACCATTTAAGTTTATACGCTTGGGATGAGGAGGCATTCAGTTGTCTCAGAGTATATCCTAAGTTCTGATGGAGGCCGTTTGAGTTGCCTTGAGAAATATCCATCAGATTGTGTACAAGTATCCGATCAGATATCGACCAGATTCAGTTTAAGTTACTGGAACAGATTTCCAGTCCAGATATATACCAAAGATCATGATATAGTATTATTATTGCTATTTACTTTAGTATGGGTGTTTTTCGGGGTACAAGAGGATCAGTACTCACCCCCATTGTGTTTTTCAGATAATAGGGTCGGGACGGAGGTGTGAGCTGAGCAGTGGTGGTGGTGGTTGTGCACTTATTTCAAGTGGACATTTATTAAGTATTTGATCTGTCTGTATAATAAACCACGTTTTTTTATGTATTTTCGTTATGCACATTAAGTATTGAACTTGCATTTCAGATTTCATGTTTTTACCATTTCGAGAAGTATGAATATGGTACAGTTAAATGCAGGTTTAAAGGAAATCTGTTTTCTTTATGTAGACAAAAGTTTAAAGATAAATAGATTTTCAAGAAGATGAGTTTGAGTAGCATCCCGAGTTAGTCGCAAAAGATTTAGAAAGATTTATAAGTATTTTCGAAGTAAAAGTTGCGAAAAATTTACTCTGAATAGCGGGGTGTTGACGCGCCGAGGCGGATAAACTTGCTCGTCACCTCAATTACTGGGAACCATTCTCTCCCCCCCCCCCCCTTGATGTGTCGATCTCATCTTAGTGTGCCAGGAAAAGGGTCAAGATTTCCTGGTTGCCGCCCTGTGGGGGTCTTTTCCTTTGGTGATGGACATCAGGGTCATCATCGCTGTCGGGGTTGTCCTCGAACCGGCTCTTCTTTCTCCTTTCGCCGGTGTGAGTGAACTTTTTCATTTGCGTGTCATCTATCAGTTTTAGACGCGTCGAGATCAGATTTCGACATTGATCGATGTTGTGCCTGTGACCCTTGTGATAGGCGCAATACCACGACTTGTCGAGCTGGCTCTGGTCGGCCTGCATCGGTTTCGTGTTAGGAAGTAACCCTTTAGATTTGATCTCCTTGTAGACCGCCGCCGCTCCCACAGAAAAAAGACGCCCTGATAGCTTTTTTTGAGTTCCTCGGCTTTCTGCTTCCTTAGAGCTCGGACTTCAACCATGTTCTTGCCCGACTTCCCCTTCTCCTCCTTGGCCTTACCTTTGGATGATGCTGCTTCGAACATCGGAATAGACATAGATTCCTCCGCCATGATATAGTCCTGGGCCCAAGCTAGGAATTCCTTGTGTGTGCTCGGTTTGTTCTGGCACAAGGACCATTTAAACAACGTCTTTGGCCTCAGGCCGGCCTGCACGGATACCAGCAGGGTCTCCGGATGACACTGCTCCATGTTTTTTACTCGGTCGTTGAATCGAGAGATGTAATCCTTCAAGCTCTCTTCGTCGGCTTAAACGATATTTGTGATCGACTCTTTCGGGGCGAGGTTTATCTACGACCCGATGAAGTGCAATCAGAATGCCGACCCGAGCTGCCCCCATGACGAAATAGAATGAGGGTAAAGTGTGTGGTACCACCTCTGGGCCTTTGCCCCCACCGTTAGAGAGAATATCCTACATCGGAGGGCGTCCATGGCACCGTGCATGTCCATCCAAGAGGTGTACAGGCCTATGTGGGAGTCCAAGTCCGAGTTCCCATCATAAAGTCCGATCTGCGGGACCTTGACCTTTTTGGGAGCGGTTTTTCTTGAGGATGTCGGGGGAGAGAGAAGAAACATGTTCCCCGACCCATGCACTCGACCTCAGCAGAGGAAGCGGCGATGGTCTCCCATACGGTGCGGGCCGGGCTTCCAGCTTGGCAGTTCTCTGTTCAAGGGCCACGACTTCGTCGGCCTCGCGCCCGACGACATTCCCTCGTTTAAAGACCTGCCTCAGGTCTTGATTTCCTTGGCTTTTCTCGCCCAGGCGTTGATGGACGGGTAGATGGACAATTTGTAGGCTCGGTTTAGGGCGACTCTTTCCCGTCTGCTCGGTTCGCGCCGGGCCAATAGTTTTCTCCTTGCGATTCTGGGGAATTGCGCCGTGGTCTTGGACCGAGCAGGCCCTTTTCCCTTTATCCCGGTTTCATTTTCAGGAGTCCGAAGCAACGTGTTGCCGAAATTCTCCATCACGACTACGGTGTTTGCTCTGGCTGCGTGACTTGTCAATGCCTTGGTGAAGGCTACCTTGAGGACTTTGAGAACGTCGGGGTGTTGCATTGCCGCCAGCGAAAGTCGGGACTGGTGGTATTGTGGCCTGAGGTGAAACGCCCGCTCTTTTACTGCTAAATATTCTCATATTTTGAAATACGAGTCACATTTTCTCAAGCTAACTTATTAGAAATCCAGCTTTATTTGTCAAAATAACGCGGTTAATATCATTATACATATCAAAAGGATCCAGAAACAAAAACAGTTTACAAATTTTACATATATTAGACTTCTCAAAATGGCCCAAACTACAAAAAAGGACAGAAGCTCTTTGTCAGCCCAACAGGTCGTCATCAATGTACATGTTCTCAAAACTTTCTAGATCCAACAGCACGGTCAAGCCTTAGCATTGATTATCAGATATCGACATGTTCACTACAATGCATAAACTACATGAGCTAGAGCTCAATAAGTAAAAGTCATGCATGTCAAGAAATAACATCGTCAGCTGATATGCATTACAACATAAAATGCAAATGCTTGTATGTGATTCATGTTGTGAAAACATTTCTTTCTGAAAACTTTTCTTTCTTGGGCCCTTTGACCTCACTGCTAGGCACCGAAAATGAGCTCAATATCATCAATAATCAAACCATTCCAGTCCTGGTCGTCTCCCACGCCTTAAAGCAATGGCTCACGGGGCACTGAGCATAACATAATAATAAGACAAATCCTTACGTCTCACACGCCCTTATGCAATGTCTCAAGGGGCACTTGACCTCGGTGCGTAGCAGCGGCCAATTAACAAAAATATTCTTTTTCTTTTCACATTATGTTGTGCATGCGAGATATTCTATTTGATTATGACATATGCATGCACATGATCATGAAACATATGCTATGCCCAATAACAAGGACAAATATCACATATCCATTAACAATATAAATACACATTAACATTAATTTCACATACAAATATCAATTAGCATCATAAATCCATATTAACATTAATTTCACATACAAATATCAATTAGCAACATAAATACACATTTGTTGTAATACATATTGACAATATGTAAGATCAATGTGTAAGATAGATAGACAAAGAGAGAGAAAGCAGTAGAAGAATAAGAGAGAAGAGATACGCCGTTAAAACCATCATCTTATTCATTCACTTGAGCCCCTATATATAAGGGAATACAATGTACAATGACTAATAACCTAATGGGCTCCTGGCCCATATCTACAAAGCATATATCCAGGTAATGTCCACAAATTAATGCGTACAACACTCCCTCTTGGACATTACTGTTAGTGTTATATACTGAAAGCTTGGCTTTGCATGATATTACACATTTACCCTTTATGAATGAGAATCATGTTAGATTAAACAAGTTCTACGTTCTGTTGTTCTGCACTTAGATAGGGTGGGTCGTCATCGGGCGAACCGAAGATCACTCTGTCAGTTACTTGCGAACAAGAATAGTTGTTCACAACCTAGATGGACATGAACACCCCATCCGAACGGTTGTAGTGTCAACTGTACAGTTTGTCTTGACTGATTAGTTGCACTAGTACATTTATGTATTGAACAGGATCCCAGAGAGGAGAAGTTCATTTTATACTGATCGTCGTAAATGAACTAGGCCTCGGTTAATTACTGCGTTCTCTTAACCCGTAAGATATTAAACAGGCAGATATATATAATATATATTACTTTGATTCACATGGGTGAGGTTCAGTTCGCTGGATTAATATTCCTACTGTTTTGGGTAATATTATTATATATAGGATGTGCTGTTAGGATATTTACGGTCACCATGTGCGTTAGTTTGATGATGTCCCCGGAGTGAGTTCATGAAGGATTGTTATGCTAAACCCTGCAGGTGGATTAAATTCCGGCATAATAAGAATGTGATGAACGAGCGCTAGCTTCGGTGAAATAATAATAAATTAATTAATTCTTGATTGTCAGTAATCGAATTAATTAATGGACATTATATCTTAAACGTGGGGAGGTAAATCGAGTAATTATTATTGGAGTCTCAAATGTAATTTGGGCTAGGGAAAGGGAGTGCAATAATATAATGTTGGTGGCTCATTAATATTATTTAATTAATTAGAGGAGTGGGTTTGGCCCACAGTTAGTCTAATTAATTAAGGAGCCCTTTTCCTAATCTCCTTAGGGTCCCTACTGTAGCTCTATATATACATCATTAAGCTCATGAGAAGAGAACAGAAGTCTCATTCTCACGTGAAACACGCCTTTCTCTCTAGATCTCATTCGAGCTTTATCTTCTTCTTGTTGCTCCACTGGTACAAGTTGAAGAAGGGTGTATTGAGTAATACAGTAGAAGATCTGTAGGTAAACCGAGACGAAATAGATGTTGACCTACAGAACTAACCGGAAGTCCGATTGAGACGTAGAGTATACCCAGACGACCGTCTCGACGAGAGCTTTCCATCGCCGCCGACGTTGCCGGAATCCGACGCCGCACGCGCCCTCACGCGTCGCCGGAAGGTGTCTGGCAGCAAAGTTTTGTTTTGATCTGTTTGCATCCGTTTGATCCAGTTTTGATCTGATCTTGTTCGTGCAACCCAAGACGCGTGTTGCGGTCAATCAATTGCGGTCAACCGTTCGTGGTAAACCAGATCTACATAAATTTTAAGCCGTAAGTTCTCTACGTCAAACCTTTAGATCCGCTACGCATAGGTTCACGTTTGCTATTGAATTCATGATTTGTACATAACGAGATCCTCACAGATCCCAACAAGTGGTATCAGAGCACTTGGTTAATTCGTTTTGTACAAGGTTCGAATTTTTACGGCTTTATTTGACAAGATGTGTTCAAACGCAGCCATATATTGGATTATATTTGCATAACTCGGTTTTGCAGGAAAATAGTTAATCCACTATTATGGCCGATTATGTGTTTGATGAATGTTGTTGAATGTGATGTATGGTTTTAAATTTGTTTTTAAGGCCTCGGGCATGTCGAGGAATTTATGGATGAATATTTGTAATAATTATTCGCCCAGGGGTTGACCGGATAGATTTAATTATTTGTTTAGAAAACATGTACATCCATTCGTTGGATCTAGGATCGGATTATGTAATTTTGTAAATTATATTTTTCCTGTTGTGATCGTGTGTTGATAACCGGGAGATCACAAGAGATCAACGAGCCTCGAAGAATAAAAAAAAAAAAAGGGAAACGGCGCGTTTTTCCGACCACTGGCGGCAGCGGCCGGGCGGCAGCCTGGCGGCAGTCGGCGGTTGGCTGCAGGAGGTGGAGAGGTTTTGCCTTCTTGTCCAAGCAGTACAAGATCAACCAGGATTCTACTGCTTAAAGGAGTTCCAGTTGAACAGGGAAAAGAACTGTCACAGGTTCCTTGTTTAAGGAGACTCAATATTTAATGGCCATAATAGTGGATTTATTTATTTATTTAATTAAATTTATTATGCCATTAAATTATTATTTATGCATGTTAATTAATTATGTTCTTGCATGGGATTAATTTAGTATTGCTAGATTAATTATGCATGTTAATTAATTATGTAATGCATAGAATTAATTTAGAACTGTGTCAATAAATTATGGATGTAATTAATTATTGCACTGGCATGGATTAATTTAGAATTGCATAAATTATTGAACATGTTAATTAATTATTTCATTGACATAGATTAATTTAGAATTGCATGAATTAATATGCATGTTAATTAATTATTGCATTAACATAGATTAATTTGGAATTGTATAAATTGTTAAAAAATCCTCATTAAATTATACTAAGTTTGAGAAGGGATTTTAAATTAAAGTTAATTGTAAAATTCCTAAGGCCTCCATTTCTAATTTGTCGGTAAATCAATTAATTGCGGTTATGGGCTCCCCCTCGGGTGACATTGCTAAAATTAATTGTAGGAAATTACCAGGACAAATTTCTAAAAGTAGACGGTTAGAGGAAATCTTATGAGAGCGTACGGGCTTCCCCTCGGATGACGTATAATCAAATTTGACGACCTTAGGACCGAGAAATGGGATTCACTTAGAATGCGATTAAATTTATTAACCCCCCTCGGGGTCCCTGAATTCTATTGCATGGCCAAATGGAGACCGACTATTAATTTCGTTCGTCATGAATTTGGTTTTGACTTATGGAAATTAATGGGCCTTAGAAAAGCCCTTCTCTTACAAAATGCGAGTTTGTAGGGCGACCCTCGTAGCATGCATTCTCACAAGGTGTAATAGATGTCGGTGGATTTAAGTTAATGTTGTTTTGAGGATATCAATATTAACAGTTAAATTCAAAAGTGTTTAATCTGTAAAATTTATGTGCATGATTCTCAGGATATTCATCATGTCGTTCAATCCGTTGTCTGTCATTCTAAAAGAAAATCAGCTTACTGGTCCTAATTACATTGATTGGAAGAGGAACTTAGACATAGTGTTGACTGCTGAGGGTTATAAGTTTGCTATCGCTGATGCTTGTCCGGCTGTGCCGGTGGCTGATGCTCCTGAGCAGGAGAAAGAGGAGTATGCTCGGTGGAAGAAGGCTGATGAGATGGCGAAGTGTTACATTCTGGCTTCTATGTCAAATGTTCTTCAACATCAGCATCAGTCTAAGGACACTGCAGCAGATATACTTCTCAATCTCAGGAATCTGTTCGGACATCAGTCTAGGGCTGCTAGGCAAGAGGCTTTGAGTGCTCTGATGAGTACGCGCATGGCCGAGGGCACACCCGTAAGGGAGCACGCCCTCAGGGTTATGGCGCAGCTCAATGAGATTGAGGTTATGGGAGGTTATATTGACGGGGAAACCCAGATGGATATTATGCTCCAATCTCTGCCGAAGAGCTTTGATCAGTTCTGGTTGAACTACAACATGCACAAGATGCATATGGCTCTTCCAGAACTGCTTGCAGAGCTTCATTCAGCGGAGGCCTTATTCACTCAAGCACCTGAGGTGCTAGTCGCCGAGCAGGCTGGACCTTCCAGGCCTCACAAGGGCAGGAAGAGAAAGAAGTCTGCAGGAAAGGCGAAGGCACAGGATGCTCTGGTTTACCCATGACCGACCCCTCAGGATGTGGCAAAGAAACCGAAAGGAAGATGCCACAAGTGCAATAAGTCAGGACACTGGAAGGTCGATTGCCCTCTCCTCAAGAAAGGTAACTCTCTCGTTAATGTCGTAGAAACATGTTTAGCGGTTGTATCTACCAGAACCTGGTGTGTAGATACTGGAGCCACTGATCATGTCTGCAATTCTTTGCAGGGGTTCCAGGAAACCAAGCGACTTAGGGAAGGAGAGATCACCGTCTACATGGGCAATGCTACGAAAGTGGTGGCTGTTGCAGTGGGAGACGTTACTTTATCGTTTGATAGTAGTAGTTTGGTTTTGAGAAATTGCCTTTGTGTTCCTAGCTTTAGAAAGAACCTTGTTTCAGTTTCTAAACTCGTTATGGATGGTTTTTCAGTTTCGTTTGATGACATGGTTATTATTCGTTTTGAAAATCGTTTCATATGTTGTGGTATTAGTTGGAAATTTATATGTTCTCAAACCGAACTCTCCCACAGTGCAACATAATGAATTGAATAATGTCATAACTACATCTAATAAGAGGAAGGAGTCTTCGCAGATGAATCAAGCATATCTGTGGCACCTTAGACTTGGACACATCAACCTTAGGAGGATTCAAAAGTTAGTGGCCAGTGGACATCTCGGTCCATTGGAAGAGCACTATCCAACTTGCGAATCATGCCTGGAAGGTAAGATGGCCAAGAGGCCGTTTACGGCAAAGGGGTATAGGAGCCAAGAAGTGCTAGGATTGATTCATTCTGATTTGTGTGGTCCTATGTCGATCCAGGCTAGAGGAGGTTTCGAGTACTATGTGTCTTTCATAGAGGATTACTCGAGATTTGGGTACGTTTATCTGTTGCACCGTAAGTCCGAATGCTTTGGGAAATTCAAGGAGTATCGGGCAGTTGTGGAGAAGCTTCATGGTAAATGTATCAAGTCACTTCGTTCTGATCGAGGTGGCGAATACCTTTTTAGAGAGTTCAGGACATACTTATCGGAAGCTGGGATTGAATCCCAACTGACTGCACCCGGCACGCCTCTGCAGAATGGGGTTGCAGAGCGAAGAAATAGGACTTTTATGGAGATGGTTAGGTCTATGATGAGTTATTCGAGGTTACCAGATTCGTTCTGGGGTTTGGCATTGAAAACGGCATCGTATATTCTGAACATGGTTCCGTCGAAGTCAGTTGACACTACCCCTTATGAGATGTGGAAAGGGCGCAAGCCCAGTTTCTCGCAAATTCGAGTTTGGGGTAGTCCTGCACACGTGTTAGTGCAGGAACCTGGCAAGTTGGAGAAACGTTCGGAAGCACGAGTTTTCGTAGGCTATCCCAAGGGAACGAAAGGTGGATTATTTTATAGTCCCGAGGATCAGAAGGTGATCGTTTCGACGAACGCTAGATTCTTAGAAGAAGACTATATTATGAATCATAAGCCCGCGAGTAGACTAGTCTTAGAGGAATTAAGGGGTGAGATCGATGGTTCCCCACCGAGTGCGCAAGTAGATACATCACATAATACTGCAACACGACACACTGAGAGTGTACCAGTGCAGACAGTGCCTCGTCGCAATGGGAGGGTTTCTCATTTACCCGACCGATGGATAGGTCTTGGAGAGTCGTCAGACTCAGTTCCAGGAGGCCTAGAATCGGACCCAAGAACTTACGATGAGGCACTCCAAGATAAAGATGCAGATTCATGGAATGTTGCAATGAAAGCTGAAATGGGGTCAATGGACTCCAATCAGGTCTGGGATCTTGTAGAACTACCCGATGGGGTACGACCCATTGGATGTAAGTGGATCTATAAGAGAAAGAGAGGATTGGATGGGAAGGTGCAAACCTTTAAAGCTAGGCTTGTTGCGAAAGGTTATACCCAGATCGAGGGTATTGATTATGATGAGACCTTTTCGCCAGTAGCTATGCTTAAGTCCATTCGGATTCTCTTGGCTGTAGCCGCTCATATGGACTATGAGGTCTGGCAGATGGATGTCAAGACAGCTTTCCTTAATGGGAACCTGCAAGAAGACATCTATATGCAGCAACCAGAGGGATTCATTGCTGAAGGTCGTGAGCATCTAGTGTGTAAGCTTAATCGGTCTATTTATGGACTGAAGCAAGCTTCGAGATCTTGGAACATCCGTTTTGATGAGGTGATCCAGTCGTACGGGTTCACTCAATGTCCGGATGAGCACTGTGTTTACAAGAAAATCAGTGGGAGCGTGGTGGTGTTTCTTGTGCTTTACGTAGATGACATACTGCTTATTGGAAACAATAAGAAGGAGTTATCAGACGTAAAGGTGTGGTTGTCTAAGCAGTTTGATATGAAGGACTTAGGTAAAGCAGGACACATTCTTGGTATTAGGCTCATTAGAGATCGTAAGAAGAGAATGTTGTGCTTATCCCAGTCTTCATACATAGATATTGTCTTGGCCAGATTCAGCATGCAGGATTCCAAGAAAGGTATGTTACCTTTCAGACATGGAATACCTCTATCTAAGGAGATGTCTCCTAAGACGTCTAAGGAGATAGAGGAGATGAAGACAGTTCCTTATGCTTCGGCAGTAGAAAGTCTCATGTATGCTATGCTATGCACTAGGCCAGATATTAGCTACGCCGTTGGCATGGTAGCTAGATATCAAAGTAATCCAGGACGGGAACATTGGTCTGCGGTGAAGCATACACTCAAGTACCTGAGAAGGACTAAGGAGTACATGTTAGTTTACCGTGCAGGCAGCTTGTTACCTCTGGGGTACAGTGATTCTGATTTCCAGTCAGATAAGGATGAAAGTAAGTCAACCTCAGGTTATGTGTTTACCTTGGGAAGTGGAGCCATTTCATGGAGGAGTCCTAAGCAGAAATGCGTGGCAGACTCCACCATGGAAGCCGAGTACATAGCAGCCTCAGAGGCAGCGAAAGAGGCAGTTTGGCTCAGGAACTTCTTAGTGGACTTAGAGGTTATACCGAGTTTGCCACGTGGTTTCACCGTGTACTGTGATAACAGTGGAGCAGTAGCGAACTCAAAAGAACCTCGAGCCCACAGGACAAGCAAACACAATGAGCGCAAATACCATCTGATTAGGGATATCGTTGGTAGAGGAGGCGTTGATGTTGCCAAGATTGCATCAGAGGATGCATGGCAATAGGATCGACATAGGTCTTTTAGAATAACGGATTGATAGGACTATACTGTAAAAGCGAAAGCTTTAAGTATAAGTGGGAGATTGTTAGTGTTATATACTGAAAGCTTGGCTTTGCATGATATTACACATTTACCCTTTATGAATGAGAATCATGTTAGATTAAACAAGTTCTACGTTCTGTTGTTCTGCACTTAGATAGGGTGTGTAACACCCCGCTTATCAGAGTAACTTTTTCGCAACTTTTACGTTGAAAATACTTATAACTCTTTCGAAATCTTTTGCGAATAACTCAGGATGCTACTCAACCTTATCATCTTGAAAATCCGTTTATCTTTAAACTTTGTCTAATACCTCTTTTAGACATAAATAAACAGATTTCCTTTAAACTTGCATTTAACCATTTTCATACTTCTTGAAATGATAAAAACTTGAAATTTGAAATTCATTAAAATGCAAGTTCAATACTTAATGTGCATAGCGAAAATACTTGAAAACGTGGTTAATTATACAGACTGTTATAAATGTCCGAATCAAATCTTGTCTTCATCTGAGTCCACGATCCACACCAACAGTGCTCCACTCACACCTCCTCTTCGACTTGTTACCTGAAACTAAAACTCATGGGCGAGAGTAACGAATATGGATAATCATAAACCGATATCTGATCGGTAACTTAAACTTTTCTCTTCTCTTGCCGATAATTAATCGGATACGTGTGCACACTCTGATGGATATTTCTAAGGCAACTCAGGCAGCCTCCATCAGAATTTAGGATATAATCTCTGAGAACAAATTAATGTCTCCTCATCCTAAGCGTAATAATCTTAAACTTTAGGATATACTCTGAGACAACTGATGGTCTCCTCATCCCATATGACATCAATATCGTACTCAATGTTATACCCGTTCAAGGTCCCCACCTTTTTGTCTTTGAAATCATTTGAAATACGATAAGTGCTGTACTGGTACTGTATCTGCAAGTTACATCAAATATAAACAAATATACTAAGTACTATGCTCGTATACTCAATAAGATTTTTAAAATTATTAACTTATCCAAATCTTATAGAAATTCATTAAACTTGTTTTTTTTTTTCTCAAGTTTATACTTAACTTCTCTTTTTACTTTTACTTAAGGTCAATTACTTAACCTTATATAAATCATGTCTTCATAACATCAATATGGTATTATACTTAGTATGTCATAACTCAAATGTGAAAATAACTATATCACATTATACTTGATTGAGTATTTAAACTTAAAACATGCTTACTTTTACCAACATCATCAACATGATTTATAACTTATCTTAATTTAACTTGATCAAATACTTAATTCATCATACATCATATCTCCTAATTTTTAGATATTGGCTTATACTAAATTTTTACTTAATTAACTTGAAAGTGAAAATAATCTCAAGCCATAATCATCTTTTAATCATAACTTTTAATCTTGATATTAATATGTCATACTTAATACAATCTTTATAAAATTGTATACTCAACATATTATACCAAAACTTCATCAAATTACTCATCACTTATATGAGAATTATTCATAATCATCTCATTTTAAACTTAACTTTAACATATGTACTCTCCACATAAATAGGAGCATTCATGGTGAGAATCATGGTCATACTTAATTGAATTTTGGAGATGCTTGTCCCCTAAAATTTTCCTATAAATAGGAGCATTCATCAAAGTTAGAATTACACCTCAAAAATTCAGAATTTATGTTATAAGAGAGAAATAGTGAGAATCGAGTATTTAAGAGAGAAACCGAGCAATTTCGAGAAGTGCTTAGAGCAAGTTTCTTTTCTTATAAATTGAAGAGGTATGTATTCAAACTTTGATATTATCAATTATATCTAAGAGTTATATGTGTTTATATGTGATTTTGATATGTTATCATGTTTATAAATTATAAATTTTATATATATAAGTATATAAAATAAGATTATAAAGTAAGATTATTTAAAGTTCATGTTGCAGCTGCTTATGTTTGTTGTTTTTGACCAAGCTATTAAATTCCAAAAATTATGAAAATTTTTATATGAGATCATCATTATGCTGAGAATAATACTGGAAAGTTTTAGATTATTTGAAGTTAAAATGAATTTTATAAAAATCATTGATTAAGGTGCTGTCCAGTGAAAAATCTGTGTAGTAATGATGACTTGTAGTATTTAATTACCCTATCTATTGATATTATTTTGAGTTGGAAATTTTATGATCAATTAATATATTAGTTAAGAACTTCCAGTTTAAATTTTATCTTTATTGAACTTGTTTAGCATGAGATATAGATTTTTAAAAGCAAGCATACAAGTTAGTTGAATATTTTGTCATATTTTCAACTTTGAAATAATATATCTTAATATATGAGTATTATTTTAAAGTGAAATTTTTATGGTAACTTTATATATATGTGGAGAGTACATATGTTAAAGTTAAGTTTAAAATGAGATGATCATGAATAATTCTCATATAAGTGATGAGTAATTTGATGAAATTTTGGTATAATATGTTGAGTATACAATTTTATAAAGATTGTATTAAGTATGACATATTAATATCAAGATTAAAAGTTATGATTAAAAGATGATTATGGCTTGAGATTATTTTCACTTTCAAGTTAATTAAGTGAAAATTTAGTATAAGCCAATATCTAAAAAAATTAGGAGATATGATGTATGATGAATTAAGTATTTGATCAAGTTAAATTAAGATAAGTTATAAATCATGTTGATGATGTTGGTAAAAGTAAGCATGTTTTAAGTTTAAATACTCAATCAAGTATAATGTGAAATATAGTTATTTTCACATTTGAGTTATGACATGCTAAGTATAATACCATATTGATGTTTATGAAGACATGATTTATATAAGGTTAAGTAATTGACCTTAAGTAAAAGTAAAAAGAGAAGTTAAGTATAAACTTGAGAAAAAAAAAACAAGTGTAATGAATTTCTATAAGATTTGGATAAGTTAATAATTTTAAAAATCTTATTGAGTATACGAGCATAGTACTTAGTATATTTGTTTATATTTGATGTAACTTGCAGATACAGTACCAGTACAGCACTTATCGTTTTTCAAATGATTTCAAAGACAAAAAGGTGGGGACCCAGACTGGGTATTACATTGAGTATAATATTGATATCATGTCCGAGGTATGTAAAAGTTTGAGTTTATACGCTTGGGATGAGGAGACATTAAGTTGTCTCGGAGTATATCCTAAAGTTCTAATGGAGGCCGTTGAGTTGCCTTGAGAAATATCCATTAGATTGTGCACAAGTATCCGATGAGATATCGGTGAGCTGAAGTTCGAGTTACTGGAAGAGTTTTAAGTCCAGTTATATACCGGAGATCATGATATCGTATTATTATTGCTGTTTACTTTAGTATGGGTGTTATACGAGGTACAAGAGGATCAGTACTCACCCCCATTGTGTTTTTCAGGTAACAGGGTAAGGACGGAGGTGTGAGCTGAACAGTGGTGGTGGTGGTCGTGCACTTATTTCAAGTGGACATTCATTAAGTATTTGATATGTCTGTATAATAAACCACGGTTTTAAGTAATTCCGCTACGCATATTAAGACTTGAACTTGCATTTTAATAAATTTCAGATTTCAAGTTTTACCATTTAGAGAAGTATGAATATGGTATTTTAAATACAAGTTTAAAGGAAATCTGTTTTTATTTATGTCTAAAGAAGTATTAGACGAAAGTTTAAAGATAAATAGATTTTCAAGAAGATAAGTTTGAGTAGCATCCCGAGTTAGTCGCAAAAGATTTCGAAAGATTTATAAGTATTTTTGAAGTAAAAGTTGTGAAAAATTTACTCTGATGAGCGGGGTGTTACAGGTGGTATCAGAGCTAGAGTTTTAAATGCTCTGTATACTAAATATCTAAGTTATGAAAGAGAAAGTTTTCAGAGAAATTAAAGTTTTTACGGAGAATTTCAAGAAAACCCG
The DNA here is from genome assembly GCA_008636005.1 of Striga asiatica. Taxonomy (NCBI): domain Eukaryota; kingdom Viridiplantae; phylum Streptophyta; class Magnoliopsida; order Lamiales; family Orobanchaceae; genus Striga; species Striga asiatica. The sequence goes on along the minus strand of BKCP01011403.1, from coordinate 592,152 downwards.
ACCACACCTCGCTCACACATCGTCAACTACCAGGTAAGTGCTGTTAAAAGTTTTATACAAGTTTTTCAATATATTCAAATTTACTAAGTCTATGCTCAATAAGAATTCATATATATGAACTCTAGAAATTTATTATATGTTCAAAATCTAGTTTATCAAATTGACTAGATTAAGAAAGAACTCGAACATTCTAAGTAAGCCATAAGAATAAGATTTAAGTTAAGATCTGATTATAAAGATTGACGATGTATTTGAGCCAAGTATAAGAAGTAACGGTATTTCAGTATATAATAGCCAAAAAGTACGGGGAACATCATGGGGGTTTGAAATAAGAATCAAAAGCCGGATCAGATCCTGTAGGCTTGAAAACTGAACCGTAAGAAATAAAGTTTCAAGAAAATAGTCAATTTTTATAATCAAAAGTTTTGATATCTTATCAGTTAGATATCATGAGTTAAAAAGTGGCAAAGTTCGAGATAAAGTTATAACTTATTTATATTAGTACTTGTAGAATAAGAACAAATCTACAAAGTACTTTTCAGAAATCAATGAGTATAAAGATTAAGGTATCGACATATAATAATCATGTAGCCGGGAAAATTTTGGAAACCTGAAATAAGGGTTATTAAGTCCGAATTTCCTGCAGACTTGAAATCGATCCTTAAAAGATATCAGTTAATAAGTAACATATTCCAGATACCGAGATAAGTATTTAAGTTTCTCGGAAGAATTTTTGAAGTTAAGCAAGAATAATCTGGATATGTGAAAGTTAAAGACAGTCTTTTTAATAAAGCAAAGACTGATAAGTTTTCATATATTGGGATCAAGTATTTATTTCCAATAATAAATGATGAGTTTAAAGCCATAAGTAAGAAATGGCAAGAAGAAGCAAGAAAAAGTTAGATTAACCAGAACTTTAGCACAAGCTAGGTGTTTTCGAAAAATTTACTCTGATGAGCGGGGTGTTACAGGTGGTATCTTTGGATATCCGAATCTTATTGAGTATACGAGCATAGTACTTAGTATATCTGTTTATATTTGATGTAACTTGCAGATACAGTACCAGTACAGCACTTATCGTATTTCAAATGATTTCAAAGACAAAAAGGTGGGGACCCTGAACGGGTATCACATTGAGTACGATATTGATGTCATATGGGATGAGGAGACCATCAGTTGTGTAACACCCCGCTTATCAGAGTAACTTTTTCGCAACCTTTTACTTCGATATCACTTTAACTTTTTCGAAATAATTGCAACTTACTCGGGATGCTACTAAATTCGTCTTCTTGAAAATCCGTTTATCTTTAAACTGTTGTCTAATACTTCTTTAGACTTATTAAAACAGATTTCCTTTAAACTTGCATTTAACATATTATCATCATATTTCTCATAAAAACTTGAAATCTAAAATTCATTAAAATGCAAGTTTAATAATTAATGTGCGTAGCAGAAATATTTGAAACGTGGTTAATTATACAAACTTTATAAATGTCCACATTAAAGCTTGTCTTCATTTTCTTCCAAGATCCACACCACACGGCTTTTCTCACACCTCCTCGTTAACCTGTTACCTGAAACTAAAACTCATGGGGGTGAGTAACGAATATGGATAATCATAAACCGATATCTGATCGGTAACTTAAACTTAAACTTTCATTTCTCTGGCCGATGGTTAATCGGATACGTGTGCACACTCTGATGGATATTTCTCAGGCCCGTCTCGCCTCCATCAGAACTTAGGATATAATCTTTGAGACAAATTAATGCCTCCTCATCCCAAGCGTAATAAACCTTAAA
>BKCP01011403.1:561559-586143 GCA_008636005.1 Striga asiatica | reverse complement strand
TCATTCTCACGTGAAACACGCCTCTCTCTCTAGATCTCATTCGAGCTTTATCTTCTTCTTGTTGCTCCACTGGTACAAGTTGAAGAAGGGTGTATTGAGTAATACAGTAGAAGATCTGTAGGTAAACCGAGACGAAATAGATTTTGACCTACAGAACTAACCGGAAGTCCGATTGAGACGTAGAGTATACCAAGACGACCGTCTCGACGAGAGCTTTCCATCGCCGCCGACGTCGCCGGAATCCGACACCGCACGCGCCCTCACGCGCCGCCGGAAGGTGTCTGGCAGCAAAGTTTCGTTTTGATCTGTTTGCATCCGTTTGATCCAGTTTTGATCTGATCTTGTTCGTGCAACCCAAGACGCGTGTTGCGGTCAACCGTTCGTGGTCAACCAGATCTACATAAATTTTAAGCCGTAAGTTCTCTACGTCAAACCTTTAGATCCGCTGCGCATAGGTTTACGTTTGCTATTGAATTCGTGATTTGTACATAACGAGATCCTCACAGATCCCAACAATTACCGCATCATGGCTATGCCTCGTTAAAAACCTCGCTACAAAACTCAGTGGGAAAAAATAGTCGAGGAAAAGAGTACATGACATATTCAAATTTATGTGTTACACTTGTTGCCTCGTTAAAAACCTTACTAAGTAAAACCCAATGGGAAAAAACTTAGCTAAGGGAAAAAGAGTATAACATCGACCAGCAGGGCCTAATTTTTAGGATTACAATTAGCCTTCCGGGCTCGATCTTCGGGATTTATTTATACCTCCCCCTGAAGGCAAGAGCCTTTCAAATTACATTTATAATTGTTTGTTGCTCCCCCTCAATGTAAGAGCTTTCTGAAAATGAATCGTCATAATACTTTTGTTGCTCTTTCGGAGTTAATATATATTCAAAAATATCATCAAATGTATTTCGATAACTTATTTGTGTAACACAAACTATATTATCTTCAAGATAATTATGGGGAAATCTCAATAATAAAAGTGATAAAGGGTTAATACCATTTCAAAGATATATAACCAATGGAGGACCCAGTACTTCGGAGATCAATTATACAGTTGATGTCCTTATCCACCAATATCATATATCAATCCCAAAGATAACTCAACATACATGAAAACATAATGGGATATTCTCAGTTTATCACGATCTCTTTAAGAAGAGAAATAGTAAATGTTGCTAGCAAATTCATCACAAATGCAGTATCGGGCCTAATACAGTTTGCGTGATAAAAGTTCAGGACAATTGCGCTTAGTAAATAAACTTCAGTTCGTTTGTGGACTTCAAGTCCATTGGAACTTCAGGTCCTATAATATCCTCATTTGTTTCTTGGATCTTTATGAATCTTTGTCAAATTCCAAATATTTGACACTTATTGGTGTTATAATTTTACATCTCTAAAAAGAAATTCAAGTAGATTGGTTGGGTAAAAAATACTCCTTCTAGGAGATGCTCGATCTACAAGTCGAGATAATACTTTTTTGTATTTAACCAAGAGTTTCATTCTAACTCCGTCTATAAGCATGAGCTAACTTATTTAATCTTTTACATAGTGTTCACCTCATAATTTATTTGACCGAGATGATCATTATATACAAGGTTCTACCTTGAGGTTTCTTACTTTACTTCTTCAGGAAGAATTTAGTTGGTTGTAACACATCTTACCAACAACTTTAAATAATTAAATTATTTGTTATTTAATTATCGTTCATCTCGGGTACTCGAGTCCATCCAGGACTTTCACACATGACTCAATAGTCATGGTAATGATGCTGCCATAAATATTAAATTGCGGAATCATTGATAATGAGAGAACTTATCTAAATATTTGGGTCTCTGCATAAACCCATGAGCATAATCTCGCTATATTTACATCATACCACCACATCACATATTTCATATAAATATTCATTATCCTTCTAGGATATGCTATCCTCCTGGGATATACCGTGTAGCGAGTGAAGCTCTGCCTCAATTTTTCTTTCTACCTCAATCAACCTAAGTGTTTCTGGCACTTTCATTATTTTGATCCGGATCATTATTTGAGATAGTAAAGAAATCACATAGGCAAGTATGTTGTCGACAACTAATATTCAATATATATTTTTCTCTCAACCATATATGCAACTTCATATTTACTAGCCATATTTATAATCATTTCCCATAACATCTAATTTTGGTTGTTCCGCATTTTCAGTACTATAATGGTTTGATGCACGTGCAAGATGTATTGGATCAACTCTTCAGGAGTTTCTTATAAAGGAGTGTTAATGTTATAATATACATTTTCCGCGGACTTTCATACATCATATTAATTATATTACCTTATGCTTCAAGCATTAAGGGATCAATCATTCCCTAAGGAATTTGCTTACTTTGTGGTACATCTATATATTTACTAATTGGTCACTCCATTATTATTATAGATTTCGCTTGGCAGAAATATAATATGAACTTCAAGTTCAAGTTTTATTGCGTGGTTTCAAATACTGAAAACATTAATATTTCACGGCATTAATAAACTTATGCTCATATCTCCCCCTAATGCCGTGAAATCATCTTCATATATTATGCAAAAACGTACCAAATAATAAATTGATCCCTTATAATGGCCTCTAGGTATCAAAAATTCGACGGAGTATAAAAATCATCATACCTAGTTTGTAATATAGGCCCATAAAGGTACGAATTGGTGGTGATATAAAATTTATAAATTGCAGATGGAAAATATTCGATTCTCCACGCATTTTAGGGGGAAATTATCATGAATAATTGTCCAACATGATCCAACTGCTCATGCTAAATATCAAATATATAAGTTGGGCATCGAAGTATAATAATTCAATTCGAAGTGAACACTATATGCTTCAGGCACTACAAATGAACTTTGGTTGTGAGCCTTTTATTGTAGCTACTAGTATTTCTTTTTAATAAAAAAAACATGTGCTTCGGGCACGACATATAAATTTATTATTGTAGCTATCAACAATATAATTTAATGATATGCATCTTATCAAATATACAAACAAACTTAAATAATGTCAGAAAACTTGTATACAGATTCAATCTCTGTAACATTCTATTTTCTACGTCACTTTATTAAAAATATGCAGAGCTGATCTAAAATCAAAATATCATAAATTTATTCAAAAATCGACGAGATTATTTTCTAGATCAATCTTTCAAAGTTACTCGCTAGATAATTTTTATGCACTTATGATACTGGTCAACAGGACCATTCCTTCAGGGATAACCAAATCTAGGTCGATATTTAAATTCACTAGTGATACTTTTAAGTATATAATCCTCCAGGGAAACTCAAATCGATAAGCATAAAATTCAACAGTATATTTGCATACCATTCATTTGGTTCATTAGGCAATTAGACTAAAGTTCAAGATATTCAAATTGATTTAGGCTCAATAAAATTGGATCACATTTATACTCAATGCATAAAACAACGAAACAAAATATGCAACTATAATTTCCAAAACTAAATTCATGTCGTAATTGCATATTTTGATAGGTTCACCATATATATTTCAAACATACACAAGTCATAGGTTAATATTAATCCACATATGTATCATGCATATTCATATGCATGGACAAAATAATAAAGTATGTAGGCATTTTTATTTTACAACTCTTCAGGAGTATGACAATTGAAGTATAAGAGATTTCATTATATAAGATAAAAGATATTTTTCCTCATTCATCATCGAAAATAATCCTTATATAGAGGATAATGTCTGTTTAGACATATCTTACGTGTCTTACCACTTTCAAATCTTAACAAGTAATTAATGTCAGGAATTATAGGATACATATCAAATAAGAGATGCTCATATAAGACAATTAAATCAATGAAACATATAGTCATATAGAAAAGAGATAATTTCCTATCATATATTTCATATGACAAATTATATTTTTGTACATGTGCTTCTGGCACTAATATAATCTCAATGCAGTACTTTTATATCACTATTCTCAATATATTGTGTCCATGAGCATTAATTTGGTTGGATATCATTTTTACAATAATACAATTGTAATAAAACCATCATATTACGATGGTCACATAAATATAGCGAGATTATGCTCATGGGTTTATTGTTGGTCCCCCTACCAATTGTATTAATATCCATAATATTATCACTTTCTCCTTACATATTGTGCTTGAGGGAGCATTATTTCTATTTGTTGGTCAAACCGATCCTTCAGGGATTTCCAAAGATTGGCGGGCTCTTTTTCTATAAGGTATTCATTTTCAGATCTTTATTGAGATGGTGACAGAGGAAAATCAATGCCTTCGCCTTCTGGGCGGGAGTGCTTTGAGATGTCGGATCAATTGTGGCACTCAAATCAAATGAAGCCAGGTGAATGTCAACATCAAGGGCCCAAGTTAAGTAATTACTACCATCAAGGGCGAACTCAGCAAATTCTCTTTTGGTGATATCAGACATCTATAATTTATTCAAAACAAGAAAATAATGTCTCAAATAATTCAATAACAAAGTTGATAGAATTAGATTTAACCTTACGCAAAACACATCACTTTAAATATTCATGTATGTGATCACTTCATATAATCATAACAAAGTTGCAATTATAACAGTGTTAAAAAACAAAAGTCCATTTACATGAATTGATTCTATAAACGAAACAAATCACAATTGAATTCAATTACAAAGATTCCGAAAATCATATTGAATATTTGATGAACAATTAAATATCACGTTGGAATCCAATATCACATTAAAAGGAACGAACAGGTTATGATCAATACCACAATAAGAATTCGACCAACATGATACAAATATAATCATTAATTTCAGTGAATATAATCTAGTAACATACTCATTACAAAAAAAATTAAATATTGCCGGTCAATATAATCCAGTAACATACTGCACAATAAGAATTCGAAACAATTAAATAACATTTTCGGCGCAGCAATAGATGAATTAAAAAAAAAAAACCTCGAATTAATATCATCATTAGAAAGATAGTCATTAAATATTGCCGGTCATTCAGTTAAAAACAATTGGCTCACAACCACATATGCACGTAATGATTAACTTATCACAGGGCTAGTATATTTGAAATGTACTAGAATTTACACGAAAAAAAATTGAATGATGTATTCACAGAGACAATAAAATACTGAATAATCGGTAAATAAAAACGGCAATGATGTCAACGATTAATCCCAGCGGCAATGATGTCAGAAAATAAATCCCATATTGCAACAATTAATCGGCACAATAAAATACTAATTCAATAACCTCGGGAACTGGAAAACAATACATCAACTATAATTGGTCCCATATTCAGACTAGAAGAAAAACAACAAATAGATCGAAACAATTTGATTCTCAATCAAGCATGTCAATTCACGAAAGGGATTGAAAGTACCTTGATAGAAAGACACGATTCTTTCCTAGGGCAACACCAACAAATTGTAAATTACAGCGTGCTGATAACGTGTTGTAAATTGGAGTCTTTAATCTGTACCAAGCATTCATCAATCCACACAAATAAAGAATAGACAGAACGAGAAAGAGAGAACGAGAGATAGATGAGCAGAAAAGTCTGCGATTTTTATTCATCGATAAATTTCCTTTATATAGGGTTTACAAGAGAGAAGCCCTAAAACCTAATTCTCCTAATTAATGGACTTCAGGCCTAGTTGTATATTAGTAATGTCCACATTCATATATTTATAAAACTCCCCCTTGGACATTACTACATGCCTCATTAAAAATCTTGCTAATAAAAACCCGACAGGGGAAAAAAAATTAGTCAAGGGAAAAAGAGTACATGATTTATAAAAATTCATGTGTTTTACTAGCTGCCTCATTAAAAACCTTTAACTAATAAACCCAATGGGAAAAACTTAGTTAAGGAAAAAAAGAGTACAGCATTTGGTCTTCAGGACCTAATCTTTGGGATTATTTTGAGTTTGTCCCTCCCCCTGAAGACAATAGCCTTCCAAGTTTACGCATACCAATACCATAAATATATTTTTCAAAATTAGATGTAGGAAGGGACTTGGTGAATAGAATTGTCAAATTCTCACTAGATCGTACTTTTTGTACAATAATCTCACCGCTTTTCTAGAGCTCGTGTGGGTAAAGAATTTTGGAGCAATGTGTTTTGTCATGCTTCCTTTGATGTACCCACTACTCATTTGTGAAACACAAGCTGCATTATCCTCGTAAAGGACAGTGGGGGTTATATCGTTTGTAGTTCCACATAACCCACGAATATGTTGGATTAAAGATCTTAACCATACACATTCTCGTGAAGTCTCGTACAAAGCAATTATCTCTGAGTGGTTTGAAGATGTAGTAATCCATGGACTACTTAACCGACTTCCAAGATATTGCATTATGGGGATCAGAAATATAACCTGCATCTGAATAGCCCACCAATGTTATATCTTGATTTTTCTTATAAAGTAAACCAAGATCTTGTGAACCTTGAAGATACCTAAAAATATGTTTAATACCATTCCAGTGTCTCCTCGTAGGAGAAGCACTAAACCTTGCTAGAAAGTTTACTGCAAATGCAATATCAGGCCTGGTGCAATTTGCAAGATAAAGTAATGCGCCAATGGCGCTCAAGTAAAGAACTTATGGTCCTAAATTTTCTTCGGTATCTTCTTTAGGTCTAAATGGATCCTTATCCGCTTCAAGGGACCGAACAACCATTGGTGTGCTAAGTGGATGAGATTTATCCATGTAGAATTTTTCTAAAACCTTCTTCAGGTAGGTTGACTGGTGTACAAATACTCATTCTGGAAGATGCTCGATCTGCAGGCCGAGGCAATATTTGGTTTTACCCAAATCTTTCATTTCAAACTCCGTCTTTAGATATGAGCTAGCTTTATCAAGCTCCTCTCGTGTGCCAATTATATTTATGTCATCAACATAGATTGAAATGATGCAAAAACCATTAAATGACTTCTTTATAAATACACAGATCGTTATTCACATAATTATTTTTCAACAGAAACTCACTCAGCCGGTTGTACCACATTCTACCCGACTGCTTTAAGCCATATAATGACTTTTGTAATTTAATGCTATATATGTTGCGTGTTTCATTTTCCCTTATTTCGGGAACCTTTAATCCTTCAGGGATTTTCGTATATATATTTGTGTCTAATGACCCATATAAATATGCGGTCACGACATCCATTAACTGCATATCTAAATTCATAGTTACTGCCAGAGATATCAAATAGCAGAACGTTATTCCATCCATTACAAGAGAATATGTTTGATCAAATCAATACCGGGTCTTTGCGAAAACCCTTGAGCAACTAATCTCGCTTTATATCTCACCACATCATTATTTTTATTTCCCTTTTGTACGAACACCCATTTATATCCTACTGGGATAATATTTTGAGGTGTACGCGCAATAGAGCCAAAAACTTTTCATTTATTTAGCGAGTTTAGTTCGGCCTCAGTTGCCTCTTTCCATCTCACCCAATCGGAGCGCTTCTGGCACTCTGCAATTGATTTAGGTTCTGGATCCAGATTATTAGAGATGGTAAAGGCAACTATAGAGGCAAATGTGTCGTCGACGACTGTGTTACATATGTTATAAGTTTCTCCTGTATCAACAAAATTCGTAGCTACTTCAATATTTATATCAACCAGATCTTCATCATTTCCCATTATATTTTGATCTGGATATTCCGCAATCCTAGTATTTTTATTATTTGTTGCACGTGCATTTAAACTCGGATTTTTGCCTTCTGGACGATTCTCTTCTGGAGATTTTGGGAGTGATTCAATATTCTTATTAGATTTCATTTTCCGCGGATTGTTGTCTTTTGTACCAACGGGTCTCCCACGCTTCTGGCGTTGAGCATCTATAGGAATATTTGATTTCTTGGGGACTTCTACTCGTTGTGGAGCATTTATCGAAGGTACATGAGATTTGGTCACTCCTTTATGATCAGTAAATGCATCTGGCAGATTATTTGCTAAATATTGCAAATTAATTATCTTTTGAACTTCAAGTTCGAAGTTCAGCTTGATTAGTGCGTGGATCTAAATATTGTAGATTTGGTTAGTTCCAAGAAATTTCTCGGCATTTATTTAAGCTTGGGCTGTTATCTCCCCCTAATGCCGAAAAATTCTCTTCATCGAATATGCAGTCAGCGTAGCGAGCTGTAAATTGATCCCCGATCATGGGCTCTAGGTATTTGAGAATAGACGGAGATTCATAGCCAATATATATACCTAGCTTTCTATGAGGGCCCATAGAGGTACACTGTGGTGGTGATATAGGAACATAGACTGCACAACCAAACACTCGCAGATGGGAAATGTTAGGTTCTTTACCACGCACTAGTTGTATAGGGGAGTAATCATGATATGCAGTTGGTCGGATTTGAATTAGGGCAGCAACATGTAAAATTGCATGTCCCCAGCATGAAATTGGTAAGTTGGAATTTTGTAAAAATGGTCTAGCAATTAATTTGATGCGCTTAATTAGTGATTCGGCTAGACCATTTTGTGTGTGGACATAAGGTACCGAGTACTCCACTTTGATGCCTAGTGACATACAATAATCATCAAAAGCTTTCGATGTAAATTCGCCGGCATTATCCATTCTAATGGTTTTAATTTGATAATCAAGAAATTGAGCTCGTAATTCAATAATATTAGTAAGGAGCTTTGGAAAAGCCTGATTTCTAGTGGATAATAAACACACATATGTCCATCGAGTGGAAGCATCTATCAAGACCATAAAATATCGAAAAGGTCCCGAAGTGGGATGAATAGGACCACATATATAACCTTGAATCCTATGAAGAAACATAGGAGATTCAATTCCAACTTTAGTACGTGAAGGTCTTAATATCAATTTTCCCTTTGCACAAGCATCACAAATAAATTCATTAAAAGAAGAAAGACTGTTGTTTGATACGGTATGCGCAATAGAGTTAGAAATAATCCGACGCATCATACTAAGCCCAGGATGACCCAATCGCTCATGCCATAATTTAAATAAATTTGGGTCTTTAAATTTTACGCTCAATGCAACATGATTAATAGAAGGTCGAATGTAAGTATGGTATAAGCCTGAGGAGAAAGAGGGAAGTTCTTTGACAATTTCCTTTTGCCTTCCTTGTGAATGAGTCATAAGAAGATACTCTATATTATTTTCAGTCTTAGTTTCTAGATGAAAACCATTTGATCGAATATCTTTAAAACTAAGGATTGTTCATTGCGATTCAGGGTACAAAAGTGCATCATTAATTATTAATTCAGTACCCTTAGGAAGAGTAATTAAAGCTCTGCCGGAGCCAACTATCAAAGTTTCATTTAAAGTTTGAAAAAATTTCCTATCTTTCAAAATAGTGTGCGTAGTAGCACTGTCGACCAGACACAAAATTGCCTCTTTCTCCATTAGATGCAAACTAATGAACGGTTGTGGATAATATTTATGTCAATATTTATATTTGTGTTGGTATATTGTATGCTCATTTTTAAGAAAATAAAATATTATGGATTTAACTAATCTTGCTCTGTTAGACTAAAAAGGAGCAACTTTGATCACATGTAATCAACATAATATAAAGTACTGGTGCATATAATACGACATTGCCATATAATTATCGAATGGCAGAGGTAAATTTGATCAAATGAGCATTATTTATCCCACATATTTCAAGCCTTTAGAATTTAATATTCACATAAATGCAAATATTGTCCCATATAAATAATCGCATGGCATACGTAAGTAAATTTATCAAGTCATTATTATTTAACCCACAAAAATTCAAGCCACAACTTGACATTTTCACAATCCAAAATTTAACAAAAAGAAAAGGATATTAGTCTCTGTGATGGAAGGACTTTGGAAGTTTTTTAAAAGAATGAAAAACTCATCTATTAAAGTTATTTATTTGATGCACCGGATTGTTAAAAAGGCATTAAACTCTTTCAGATGACTGTCTTGATCTTAAGTCAGTCAAAAACCTTTATATACAAATGCAAGATCAGATATGAGATCAATTTAAAAATGATGATAAACTTTAATTAAACAGCACATTAAAACCTTTTGCAAAAACCTCCATTATCTCAATCCTAAATAAATCTGTATGCAAATGAACATACTAAGTCTAAAATTCCCAAGCACATGAAATTATATTTGGACATGTCATTACCAATACCGAAAATCAAAATATAAGACTTTAGGAACCAAACTGAATCATATATCGACATAACAGAAGTCTACCAATTAATATTGATTTTCGGAACATATAATTTAGAAGTTAGATAGCATGGCCCAAAACTTTCATTCGTAATGTAATTTAGAAGCAAGTTCTCAGCACATGCGGGATATACAAAAGTTAACAGAATTTGTTTTGGGCTTCCGCATCAATGTTCAGAAAAATTTATCACAACAATCAAACTCATACAAAAATCATCAATTCACTCTTTTGGAGATAAATAAATATAACTGAAATTGATTAAACCAATAGATCATTATTGATATTGAATAGATCTTGAATGTTACCTTTACAGAAAAGACACGCTTCTTTTCTAACCTCTATTTTCTATTGTTACTTTGATTGCTCGTTTGTCTTGATGCCGCTGCCGTTCGCTTAGATGGTAGAGTACTCGTGCTGCTAACGTATTGTAATACAGATTGACAATATGTAAGATCAATGTGTACGATAGATAGACAAAGAAAGAGAAAGAGATACGCCGTTAAAATCATCATCTCATTCACTTGAGGCCCTAGATATAAAAGAATCATCTTATTTATTATATAAAAGAATATAAAAGAATACAATGTACAATGACTAATGACCTAATGGACTCCTAACCCATATCTACAAAGCATATATCTAGGTAATCTCCACAAATTAATACTTACAACAATTTTAACATTAATTTCACATATAATCACTATTCACATAGTCACATAATCGAGTACTTACAACAATTTTAACATTAATTTCACATATAATCACTATTCACATAGTCACATAATCGAGTATGTAAGTACTCAGTTTATATATTGTAGTTGAAAATGAATTTTTACTTACCTAAGTTCGAGTATTAGTTTAGTTTGTATAATCTTGATCTCGAACTTCAGAAATTGCCTTCTCTTACTATGCATTATTCCTAGGTAAAGGTATGTTATTTATATAACTAAGTAGCCGCCTTTATTTGATGAAGTTTCGATGTGGGACAAAAGCAACAATATTTTCATTTTATAAGCACTTAACGGTGGTTTATTATTCTAAGAAATAGATGTGGGATACAAAATTTGGAAAGTTGCATTTAGTCCATTACTGCGGCCCTAATATTTCTTGTTTATCCATGATGGTGAGCAAAGAAAACTTACAGGCATACAACTCATTTTATTTGCACCAAACTAATACTAAATATAAATAGTTATTTAATTATACTCTATTAGTGTGGTACCCGTGCGCACGGGCTAATTTTATTAAGGTAAGTATTTAGATTTGGATGATTGGATGATTTGAAGAATATAAAACGCATGTATTGGAAAAAAATAAACTGTAACTTATATATTCTTAAACACATCCTTGTACACAACATTATTTGTTTCGTCTTTTGGTACATCGTCTATCACCACAAATTAAAATTTTTAAACCCTTAATATTTGAAGCACGTGAAACAGATACATAAAACTGGTCGTAAAGGTTATACAATCAAATATAAATCCAAATTAATAGTGTTATGTGTCGTTTTATCTATGTCAATGTGCATTTTGGCTAAATCGAACGGTAACGACCACCACCCCCGAGTGCCGAAGTAATTAAAAGACTCATGCTGAAACTCCACCTGCAGAAAATAACCTACATTTGTGTTAACCATATCTAAGAAAATAAACACTTGACACCTATATATATTAGGATTCTAGATAGGCTTAAATAAATCAATTAAATTATTTAGTAGGATATATATGATATGATTTATATTGGTCTTATGAAGATTGCATAGCCAAATATAATGGAGTTTGTAAAACGTCTTTCTTGATAATCTATAGCCTTATTATATTAAAATTGTAAATTCTTAATTTAAGGAATGAAAAAATTGTGTACGTTTATTCAATCAATTTCAAATTTGTATTCTAGAAAATTAAAAAAAACCCAAATTTTATAGGATGTTCCAATCGGATTTTATTTTGAATTTCAAATTAATATTATCTGATTTTCTGCTTTATGTTAAAACAAATCAAACTAAAGAAAGTAGTAACCAATGATAAGGAATTTTTATATTTTAATTTTCAATTTGAAATTGAACTCATTTTCTATGCAATTCAATTTTTTTTTTATTTTTTAATAAACATGATCTAATACAATTTGGTAAAGACATATGATATAATTTCGCTTAATTCAAAATTTCCAATTTTATGGTAAATATATTTTTTTTAAATAAAAAATGAGAGAATTTTGACTTTTACAAAATTGTCATGCCGAATTTTACCTAAATTAACCCGATTTCTATGCAATCCGATTTTTTAAATCAATAATTGATCTGTTGCAATTAAGAAAAAATATATGTGATAGTATTTTGCCTAATTCGAAATATTGGATTTTATGGTAATCGGTTTTTTAATAAAAAATGATAAGTCGAAATTTACCTAAATTAAATAAACAAAACCCATAAATTTAGGGTGCATATATAGTTGACCGATTTTTTGCGAATAATTTAAAAAGAAAATTCAAAAACTGCTGAAAATAGAATGCAGTAGGTGCTTAACCTCTGGAATTGAACATAATGGCAAGATGAATTCAACAATAGCACGGTTGAGCAGCATGCCCAGAAAAATAACTAATTCAAGGCCTCAACATAAAATTCTTCCTTCTTAGTTCTTATTAAAGCTTTAAACATCCTAACTTTACTTCTTTAACTGAAATTTACAAACGTTTTGCAGCATATACTAACACCAAACTAAGGCTCAGCATGTCTCAGCAATACCTTTCAAAAATCAAGGCAACATTAATGTAGTACATGCTCCTCTTTCTATAACTTTCTATGAATGCTTTTTAACATACAAAATAAAAAGTCCTTCACTCATCTTTAACTCAAAACGAAACATGTAAACAGCATATAAACAATAAGATAACTCAGCCTAAATACCTCTCATCGGGAAAAAGAAGAGGTAAAGAAGCTCGGTTTCTCGGGCCTTGGTTTGAAATGGCTCGGGCTTTGCTGAGAGGGGCTGCGTCTTTGGTGCTACCGGTGCTGGTTTAGCCGCAGGTTATGCTCGGAAAAAGACTCCAGTAGTGCTCAACCTTGCTCTAGATTGCCTGGTTTCCTGGGTTGCACTCGGGCTTGTGTCTGCCGCCGCCATAAACTGGAGCTCTTCGGCCGCCGGACTGGTGCTCTTGGAGGCTGTCGGCGATGCTTTTGCCTCTGTAAAATTGGGCTTCAGCCGCGACAAAACGGGCCTGCTCGTAAGCCGCGTTGGAGGCTCTCAGTCGCGGTTTTACCGCCTTTTCCGTAAAGGTCTGCTCTCGACTTCGGGGCTGCATTTTTTTTTTTTTTNTTGATACGTCGTTGTCGCCGGTTTTTGGCTGGTTTTTGCTGAGGAAAAACTCTAAAATTTGGGCGTAGAGGCGATAGGAAAATGGGGTCGGCTGGGTTTTGAACCTTATTTAAGTAGAGGAAGTTTGCTGCTGAGATTGACGGCCGAAAAAATGGGGCAGAGGTGATAGGTTTTGAACCTTCACTTTTAAAAATTAAACTCCTTCCTTTTTATTTTTATTTTTATTTTTTTTCCTATTTCAGCGTAAGTCTTAAACAAAATCCTTTATTTTAGGATTGTATAATGGATTTTATTCTGGAGGATTAAAAATAATCCTTTATTTTAGGATGCATCCAATTTTTTTTGTATTTCAAATTAGAATCTGAATTGTTAATCACCGTAAGTGTTTAACCAAAATCCTCTATTTTAGGATTCTATTATGGATTTTATTATGGAAGATTGAACATAATCATTTATTTTAGGATGCATCCGATTTCTTTTAAAATTTCAAATTAGATTCCAAAATTTTTGGACGGCTAAGTAATTAGTGTTGAATCGAGAAAAAAAAAACATTCTTAAAATAGTATGCAATAAATGCTTTCCTAACTTTTTGGATTATTATTTTTGGTAAATAGTAATTATTATTATATATACTAGTACTAATCCCGTGCGATGCACGGTAAGAGATACTCATTAATATTTATAAATTAAAAATTCTTATTAAATAATATTTATAAATTAAAATATTGATTTTCAATAGTATTTATCAATTAAAAGTCCTCATTAAATAATATTTATAAATTAAAATATAGAATCAGTATATAATACAATTTACCTATATTAATTTATCGAAAATATTATATAAAATTTAAATTTTACAAAATTACATAATACATATCTATTTAAAATTAGTACACAACATGTATGGTGCACGTAACTGATAATAAATTTTACATTATATTCATTTAAAATTAGTACAGGACATGTACAACTCCTATAATAGTGTATTTTTAAACTAATATGATCTTTGAACAAAAGAAAAAAATAAAAATGATAGCATTTATTGGGATGGATGTTGTTTTTTTCACGTTTCTATTGCCAAAATTATATTTTTTCAAAATTCAAAACAAAAAATGTAGATAATGTGACCACGTACTTATCAAATTTAGCATTTCAAATCATATGTACTCGAAAGTTTAGATTCAGCTGGATTTGTAATTAAGAAAACAAAAATTCAACTAAGAAAATAATTGATGAAATAAATATAGTTTTGCATGGATATTAGATCCAAACAATCTTTAAGGATAAGATCACATTTCACAAAATATCAAAGTCAATTTAAACGTAAAAGATTTATTTAATTTGAATTTGAATTTTATAGAAATGTAATTGATTTAAAATCTCATTATGGAAATAACAACATGAAATTGCACCCAATCACAAGCTAAATCTTATTTCTGAAATGATTAGGCAATAACAATTGTGCACAACGAAAAGGGGGGAAAAGTCCCTTTCTAGGGTTAGAGTTCTCTCTTGAGAATCCCAGTTCCAGTGCTTGGATTTGCTATCGATGTTCCTCCTTGTGTGTTTAGTTCTAGATCTCAGGTCGTGCTGTGCTTGTTTGTCTTCTTGTTTGCTAGGGTTTGGTCACGGCTGGTAACTTCTTTTTCTGCTGTATGTTTTTTTTTTTTGGGTGGTCTGTACTCGGATTTCTACCTTAGTTTTGGTCTGAGGGATTGGGATAGATCTTGTTAGCTCCTTAGCTGGGTGGGCCTTGTTCCGGTCTTTGCGGATGCCTAATCGTCTTTGCGCTATATACTTTTGCATCTCTCTTGCTATTGATATGTTGAAAATAATGTGGACTTCCTGACTTGCTCTGGTAGATTGTGTTTTTTTGGGGTTCTCTTGTGTATGTGTGTGTCTCGTTGGATATGTGGTTTATTGGCTTTTTCATATTGCTTTGATTTCGTGGTGTTATCTGTGTCTGCTTGTGTTGAGATTGGTCTCTGGAGATCTGTGTTTTGTGGTGGCTGTTTTGGCGCGGTCTGGTCTGGGGTGGGTAGCTATGGATCAGGAATTGGCAGATAAATTGGCTAAATTTAAACTTTCTGATAAAGAGGGGATAGGTCTAGAGCTATCTGTTGTTGATATTGCTCCTAGTACTAAGGAATGTAAATTGAGCTTGATTGGTAAAATTTTTGGGGATAAAAAAGCTAATCTTAGTGGTTTAAAAACTACTCTGAGTAGTATTTGGGTCACTAAGAAGGAGTTTGTGATTAGAAGTTTGGGTAATAACAAGTTCCAGTTTATTTTCCAATGTGAGGAGGATAGGGATAGAATATTACAAGGTAAAACTTGGTCCTTTGATGGACAGTATATCCTTATGAAATTGTGGAGCCCTGGATCTAATGACTTCTCTTATGAGGAAGAAGTTGTAAAAATCTGGGTTCACATTGTGAATCTTCCTTTGCATTGGATATCTGTTGACACAGGGTTGAAGATTGGGAAGATTATTGGTAATACTTTGGACTTTCAGCTCCCTGGCACAAGTGATCAACTTGGGCAAATAGTGAAAGTTTTGGTTGAGGTTAATGTCAATGAACCCCTTCCTAGAGGCTCTCTTATTAGGGTTGGATCTGAAGCTACTTGGGTAGACTTCAAATATGAGAGTCTGCAAACTTTTTGTTTTTACTGTGGCAAGATTGGTCACTCTGATAGAAACTGTGTGACCAAATCCACAGATGTTAGGAATAATGAGTTGAATGTTGGACAATATGGGGAATGGTTGAGGGTTAGTCCTAGTTTCTCTGGGTTTGCTAGAAACTCTAGTTCCCTAAATAAGGGAAGTCAAGCTGGGGAATTAGATAAGTCTGGTAGAGCTGATCATAATGTGGTTAGGAGTGAGGAAGAAGAGGGTATTAGGAATAGTGTGGCTTCTAATCAGGAGTTGCAACAGGGGGGAGATTTAGGCAGCACTCAATTAGAGAACCCTTTGAATCCTGTGATTGTTCCCCAGGATAAGGAGGAGAGTCCTAAGAGTAATGGTCAGACTGATGATCCTATTGTGACTAAGAGTCCCCTGCTCACTGATGTTAGTTTGATTGAAGTAGCTATTAAGCCTGCCTCTGGGGTAGATAAGAATTGCCATAGGAAAAAAATTTCTGTCCCTAGGAAACCCAGACTGACTAAACAAGCTGTTGTGGAAGGCATGCAAGTTGATAAAGGGGGGGTGTCTAGTAGTAAGGTGGGAGAAAAAGTCTCTCTTAAGAGAGGTTGTGGGTCTTTACAGGAGGATGAGGTGTTAGTTGAGAGTGATTTGCACCTGGGTAAAAAAGCCAAACTGTCTGGGGACATGATCTTGTCTGAGGTGGAGGAAACCAGCCCAAACTGGTCCCACAGTTTCCAATGAAGGTTTCTGTGTGGAATTGTAGAGGTTTGGGAGGGCCCTCTACAATTTCCCAATTCAAGGAAGCCTTAAGGCTCCACCACCCTGATTTTGCTTTTTTGTCTGAAACAAAAAAAAAAAGAAAAATTTGTAGTTGCTATGTATAGGAAGCTTAAGTTAGGAAATAGATGGGTGTATGTTAGTCCTGTGGGTACTAGGGGTGGTCTTTTCCTGACTTGGTCTGATAATATATCTATTATAGTTATTAATAGGTTAGATTTTGGTTTAGAGGTCAGTTTCAAGTTTAAGGGGTTGGATGTCATTTTTTGGGCTGTTTTTATTTATGCTAGTACTGATAATGTAGTTAGAGCAGCTCAATGGGAAATCCTGGTTAGACATAGCTTGATGTGGGGCAGGTCTTGGTTTGTGTGTGGGGATTTTAATGATATCCTCTGTCAAGCTGATAAGAGGGGGGGGAGTGAGGAGAGAGGAAGCTAGTTTTACTGCCTTTAGAGACTTTGTTAGGGCTTTAGGGGTTGTGGAAACCAGGACTGTGGGACATCCATTTACTTGGTCTAATAATAGACAAGGAAGTGGGTTTGTGGAAGAGAAATTGGATAGATTTCTCTTCTCTCCTGATTGGTTTCTTCATTTTCCTAATGCTTTGGTGAAGCACATTAATCTTGTTTCCTCTGATCATTGTATGTTGTTATTGGTGTGTCTGTCTGATTTTGTTCCTGCTAGGAAGAAATTTGTTTTTGATGCTAGCTGGATTCATGGGGAGAATTTTAGTTCTGTGGTGGAGGAGGCTTGGAACAAGCCTGTTAAGGGCCATGCTCTTTTCAGCCTCCAAGATAGGCTCAGAAATGTCAGGAGTCAATTGTTGGTATGGAAAAGGTCTCATGTGCATAATGCTAAACTAGTGATTGATAAATGTAAATCTGAGTTGAATCACCTTAGAACTCTTGGAGGGGATAGAGATTGGGCTAATTGGTTTGCTAAGAAAGCTGAGTTACATCTAGCTTATAAAACTGAGGAGAATTTCTGGAAGCAAAAAGCTAGAGTGCATTGGTTGCAGGAGGGGGATAGGAACTCTAAATTTTTTCATGCTTGTGTGAATCAGAGAAGGAAGATTAATAAATTAGATTGCATTTTAAAGAGGGATGGAACTCCATGTTTGAATTCTCATGATGTGTTATCTGAATTGTTGGCTTACTTTGAGAATATCTTTAAATCCTCTAACCCTTTGGATGAATTATGTTCCTTGGATGGTATTTCTTGCTCTATTACTGATGATATGAATGCTGAGTTAACCAAAATTGTGGATGAGGCAGAAATTAAAACAGCTTTATTTGATATGGCCAAAGATAAGGCTCCTGGAGCTGATGGTTTCACTGCATTGTTTTTCCAAAACTCTTGGCCTATTTTGAAACATAATGTGTGCCTTGCTGTGGATAATTTTTTTGCCCAAGGTAGAATGCCTAGAGGTTTGAATCATACTGTGATAACCTTGATCCCTAAGAAGGAGAACCCTACTTGTGTTGCTGATTTTAGGCCCATTAGTTTGTGTTCTGTAGTGTATAGACTCATTGCTAAAGTGATGGCTAATAGAGTGAAACCTGTGTTGTCTGTTTGTATTTCTAAATCTCAATCTGCTTTTGTCCCAGGAAGGCAAATATTAGACAATGTGATTATAGCTAATGAATGTATTCACTTTATCAATAGCAAGAGAAAGGGTAAAATGAACTATATGGCTGTGAAGCTTGATATGGCTAAAGCATATGACAGGGTGGAATGGGGTTTTCTAGCTAGGGTTTGTAGGCAAATGGGATTCTGTTCTACTTTCATCTCTTGGATATTGGCTTGTGTGTGTTCAGCTTCTTATTCCTTCAATATAGATGGGTCTCCTTTGGGTTTTGTTTAGCCTACTCGAGGTTTAAGACAAGGGGACCCTTTGTCCCCTTATTTGTTTATATTAGTATCAGAGGCTTTCTCTTCTTTGATTCATCAAGCTTGCATTTCTGGTCAGTATCATGGTATTAAAATTGGTCCTCATGCTCCTAGTATATCCCATCTTTTCTTTGCGGATGATTCTTTGTTGTTTTGTAAGGCTGATATGCATCATGCCCACCTTTTGGTTTCTATTTTGGCTAAGTATGGGAATGACTCGGGTCAGTTAGTTAATTTTGACAAGTCTTCTGTTTTCTTTTCCAAAAACATGCAAGAGGATCAATGTAGCAATATCTGTAATGCACTGTATGGGATCTCTAGAGTTTCCTCTTCTAGGTATCTTGGGCTGCCTTTAGGCATTGGTAAAAATAAGAGAGAGACTTTCAATTTCCTCTGTGAGTGTGTTCAGAACAAAATAAAAAACTGGAAAAACAAATTCTTGAGTGAGAGTGGTAAGGAAGTGTTGATTAAAGCAGTTTTGAATGCTCTTCCTACTTACATTATGTCTTGTTTTAAAGTTCCAGTTAGCATTGTTAGGAAAATTTGTCAAAACATTGCTGATTTTTGGTGGGGTTGCAATGAGAGAGGGGGAAAGAAAATCCATTGGGTGGGTTGGGATAAGATGGTGAGAGATAAAGACAAGGGTGGTCTGGGCTTTAAGGATCTCATTGCTTTTAATGATGCTTTACTTGTGAAGCAATTATGGAGATTCATTACTCAGCCAAACTTGTTGGTTAGCAAGGTCATTAAGGGTAAATACTTTTGGAGAGATAGTTTATTCACTGTGAAGTCAAAGCCTTATGACTCTTGGCTTTGGAAGTGTTTATTGAGTGTTAGGAAATTTCTGGTTGGGGGTGCTAGGTATAGAGTGGGGGATGGGTTATCAATTTCTATATGGAATTCTCCTTGGATTCCTGATTGCCCTAATTTTAAACCCAGCTGTTATTTTCCTGAAGATAGGGTTAGATTGAATAGGGTGAGTGAGATGATTAGAGAGGGTAGCAGAGAGTGGGACTTAGATTTGATCTGTCAAACTTTTCACCCTGATGTTGCAGCTGCTATTATTAGTATCCCTCTTTCTGATCCTGCTGGCCCTGATCAGTTGATGTGGCATTGGCATCCCAAAGGGCAATTTTCAGTGAAGGAGGTGTACAAATTTATCATGAAGCAGAAAGCAAGTAATCAGGGGGAGGCTAGTGCAAGCAGAGACCCTACAATTATTCCAAAGATGTGGAGGGTTACTTGGAAACTGAATGTCAAGCATAAGGTTAGGAATTTTATTTGGAAATGTTGGTTTGGCCATCTGAGTTCAACTGATCAACTTTTGAAGAGAGGTATGAGTGTTGATGGCACTTGTGCTATTTGTGGAGAGGCTGAAGAGGACTTAAACCACATCCTATTTAATTGTCAGAGAGCCAAAAACTGTTGGAAGTTATGTGGGATAAGCTGGTGTCTGCAGAAGGCTGGGTTTGTGGATTTTCAGCAATGGTGGCTGAAACTTTGTTGTGCTAAGAACCTGAGAATGAAAGAAGAGAGGCTGGGTTTGTCTGTGTTTATGCTGTGGCACTTGTGGAAGGCCAGGAATAAATGGGTGTATAAGGGTGACTGGTTTAATGACTACCAGGTTGTAGAAGAGGCTAAATCTGAATGGTTGGAGTGGCTATCAACCAAGCCTGCTAACTTGATCAGAAGTAAAGGACTGTCACGTGATGATTCTCAGATGGATGAATTTTTCAAGGAGGTAGGTCAGTCAGTGATGACTTTCAGTGCTTTAACATCCTCTGCTGGAGAGTTTTTTGTGGAATGTTCCTTTCATCAGCAAGGGCTACAACAAGTTCACTGGTGCAGAGATTTCCCAGGAGTGGTGCAGGAAGATGAAGGATGGCTGAGGGCAATTGGGTGGGGTTTGTCTCAAGCCAAGAGTAATAACTACAAGAATTTTTCTCTCCTTCTCCACTCTGCAGAATTGGCTGACTTGGTGTCTAGAAGTTTAGGTGACAATGAGGGTGTTTGTTCAGATTTGGCTTTGATTAGGGATTTGCTGTTATCTTGTAATGTTTTTATTGATACTGTGTTTTAATTTGTGCTGTATTCCTGTTATTGTTGTTATTGGCATGGTGCCTTGTAGAGCTAGGTCTCATCTAGTTCGTGCTTTAGCTTCTGCATTTGTAGGGGTTGTAAAGTTATAGCCATTTGGCTACCAACATTATTTTCAAGTTTTATGCAGTTTGATTGCCTTCTGGAAAAAAAAAAGAAAAGGGGGGAAAATGACACCATGTGAAGTGGAAAAGAATAGGAGCCCACATTCAGTATTTTAGCCAGGTGTTCAAATTCATACAAAAGTTGACGGGAGAAAAAGTTGCAAGAAGTATTGCCACAGGATATGCAGTCAAACACAATTATTGTTCTGTTGTGCAAATTATGAGAATGCCAAGATATGTAGGCCAAAAATCCAATATATTATCTTCTATCTTTAGGGGACAACTTAAAAAAGAAAACAAATGAAGGGAAAACAACAATCAAAATCTTGGGACAGAAGAAGATTGTATACCTGATGACCCTGACAAATGAGGTCTAGATCATTATATTCCAAGAACTCGACAACCTCATTGGGCGAAAAAATATATCAAATGCCCTTATCACTATCAGCTCAGCCCATTGCCCTAGGATCAGGGTCAGACCGAAACAGATCACACATGAGATCATTATACGGTATGCCAGTGGGCCTTGGGAGCTCAGTTATCTAATCCAAGTGATCCAGCTCCGGAGAAACAGTTTAAGAAGTCGGTGAAGGCTTTCCAAAGTCGAACATTGAATCTCCTCGTACATTCGTCATAGAATCCACATATACAGTTGATTTGGCTTCTTCATGGTTTCCCCTCAAGAGGAATATCTTTTCAGGATACCTTAACTTGTAAGCCAATAGTAAGCATATTGTTTCGATACTCTGCTTTCCTCTATCAGCATAATTTGCATCAAGAGCATGCCCACATACTCAGAAATCCTCAATAGGTTATGATATTGTCCATGCATGTCACCTGTGGCAGAAATATGAGAGAGGCATCAAACTTAGGATTGATGCAGCTATACGTGATTACTGTGGATATATGCCTAATTTGTCAGCATCTGTTTTAGCTAAGCAAGCTTTAAATAAATGTTTCTTGTCTCTTTTTGCACCAGAAGTAATTGAAAGATGTTCATATAGATTAATGCATGATTGATTGCCTTACTCTTGAAACAGAACACCTAACCACAAAAGAAGCATTACGGAACAAACAAAATCCATCCAGTCAAAATGCTAAGAGTTGTCTATTTGGATGAGTGACTGATGATCGTGTACCAAGCCAGATATTTTACTCACAGTTGTATAAGAACTCATAAAGAATCGGATATTCAAACGTCTACGTCTAATAGTGCTGCCACAAGAAAATACCGAGACAAACTTCTAAGAATCGAATATACAAACTTCGAATAATGATGCCACAAGATAATACCGAGACAAAACATGTATGTCACTATTCTAAACTTTCACCAATTGCTACATGTTAATAAAAGGACTTGAGCAGTGAAATCATAGAGAATCCCCTCTATCATATTATAATGATATAATATTACTAATATTGCAGTGTTTTTAAACAAAACCACCTAATTGAATTCATGTCAGCAAAACCAGCAGAATATGTGAAAATCATTGATATTAACCTCACAATCACGAAGCCATGATTAATTTTATTCATGGCAATATCTCAGTGAATAACCCACACGAATCGAATTTTTTAATGAACAATTGCGAGCAAATTTGTTTGGATATGATACCATTTATCTTGCCAGTGTGAATACACGAGTTATGAATAAAATCAACTCAACTAAAACTTGATCAGATTACACAAAAACAACCCACAAATCCCACCTCATAATTATGCACAACCAATATCACATTTTTCCGCTACAACAGGCGAAATCATCATCCCAAAATCAAACACATTTTNAATGTGGTGGATCTTCGCCTCCGACAACGGAACCGTTCCTCCTGACAGGTCCAAGCAGCCCACTGCCTCGGTTGTTTCTTTTCTATTGCATTTTAAGACATAAGATAAGCAAAGCTTTTTGTTTTATGTTCAAGAAAATGAAAACTAAATTATTCATCAACAAAAAAAAAATTATAAAAAAAACAATAAAATTACCTTGACGAAGTGGCAGCACTTCATCATCTGTCGGAAATCGCCGAGTCGCCACCTAAGTCCACCCTGACGATCATACTCCGGTACTCCTCCGGCGTCTTCACCCACTTCATCCCCAGCGCCGCCCGCACCGACCTCCGCTCTTCCGCCGTAATGAACCCGTCCCTCCCCAATCGAAAATCCTAAATGCCTCCCCACGTCCTCTTCACCTCCGTCTTCCAATGCCGCCGCGTACAGGGCGCCGAACTCCTCGGCGTCCACCTAGGCGTCCCCGTCTATGTCAATCTTTCTGATCATCGTCCGCAGCTTCTCCTTCAACACGCAGATCACGAAAGCTCCTCCCCGCCATCACCGTTCACAGAGCATGGAGAAGACCCAATGGAGCTCCACCGTGCGCATCTCCTCATGTCGATCCCTAATTGGAGAAATGGTTTGGATTGGATTTTGGGAGAATTAGTTTGGGTATGATTTGTTTGGATCTGATTGTGGGAGAGACGGCGAAAGAATTGATTTTGGTTGGAAATAAATTTGCAGTCGAGTTTTTAAGGGGTTTATAAGTTTGAACGTTGTTTTTGCCAATATTTTGACTTCACTGCGCTTCGCTTCGTACGTTGGGTCGAACAAAGTTGAGCTTTGGTGAGCCCTGTCATTTCAGCATTTGACTTTATCAACCTTTCATCAAATTTCCCTTTATTATATGAATTTGCGCGTTTTTCTTTGATATTTCAAAAATTGCGTTAAAACCCCCTTATATTTAATATTAATGGTGACGGCGTTACTTTTTTGTCGAATTTACCATTCCACCTCTACTTTATCAATGCATTTGACTTTATCAACCTTTCATCAAATTTCCCTTTATTATATGAATTTGCGCGTTTTTCTTTGATATTTCAAAAATTGCGTTAAAACCCCCTTATATTTAATATTAATGGTGACGGCGTTACTTTTTTGTCGAATTTACCATTCCACCTCTACTTTATCAATGAATTTACCATTATGCCCTTATTATCAAATATGTTGACTTAAAAATAAAGTATCAATGATGGAGATTGAACGTCGAATTTACCATTCCACCTTTATTTTATCAATGAATTTACCATTATGCCCTTATTGTCAAATATGTTGACTTGAAAATAAAGTACCAATGGTGGAGATTGAACTCATGACCTTTGGGCTGTAAAAGTAAACTCTCCACAACTAAGCTACTAGTCATTTAGTTATAGAGGTGATTTCATATATATATATATATATATCATGTCTAACAAAAATAATATAATAAATTAATATATTATAAATTATAAATAATATAATGATTGCATACATATTATTCTATATTATAAATAATAAAACGATTCATTAAATATATATGAAATTAAAATAAATAAATGAGTGAATAAATTAATTCTACAATATAAATAATATAATAATTTAGTATGTAGATTTTGTAATAATTGAATAAATAGATTCAAAATTATAAATAATATAAAAATTAAGTAAATATAATCTAAATTATAAGTAATA
>BKCP01011403.1:480773-552793 GCA_008636005.1 Striga asiatica | reverse complement strand
ATTATTATTATTATTATTATTATTATTATTATTGTGATATTATTAGTTATTGCTTGCCAAATTGAATGTCTAAATATTATTTGTCTAATTGTCAATTAATTGCTAATTGTATATTTTGATTAATAATATTACTATTTTAAAATAATGTACGTATTTAATTTTTATTGTCCGGAGTTTTGTTTATTTATCGTGCGATCGTTTTGAACTGTCGAAATTAGTAATCGGAGAACCCGAGCCCGAGTGCTGGATTTATTTTTCGTGTGTTCGAAACGGGCCTGAGAGCCAAATTTATTAATCGTGCGATTTAATCGAGCCCGAAAATACCCGCGTGAACCAAAATCGAACCCGTAAGTCGATTTATTGTCGTGAACCGGCCCAATGGCCAAAACCGGTTTTGCTCCCTTTTGGATCCGTGTGTGTGCATTTTTTTTTAATTATTCTTGTGTAACAAGAGTCAAACCTAGTTGTGTATATATATAAATGCAATATCTATCTCTTCTCCCTCACAAGAAGTACGCCGCAGCCTTATTTTTTTTTCTTTCAACCTCTCGATCGCGCACCTTCGATCAGAGAAAGACTTCTATCGTAAAAATTCTTTTTTTTTTTTTTATCGTCTCAATCCCCATCGTCATCGCAGCATCACCATCACCATGATCTCGTCATCTCCATTCTCTGAATTTCGCTCGCGATCATCATCCCTCGCCTTTCACATGTCCTCTGCAATTTTTTCGATCACCATCTCCGCCTGTCCCTTTGTAATATTTCTTGCCGTCGTGAGCCGCTGCTCTTTTGCGAATTCCGCCGGCGACCTCCCATTCGTGAGCAGCAGTTCTTCGTGATCCAGTCATCCCCTGCCGACGTGAGAATCCAATCGCACCACCACCATCTCTGAACTCCATCGCTGCCCCTCTCGCCGGGAACCACCACGGACCAGCGGCGAACTCGACGGCCACTTCCGATGAAGTCCAGCAACATCCGCGATCACGAGCCACCACTGCAGCAACCTCGCGAATTCCGGCGAGTCCTGTTCACGACGTTGCAGCAACTCCACCGCCGCGACCAGCCATCCTCCGGCGACCTTCCTACCACGAGCTGACCACCAACAGTGACGGCGAGGACCCCTGCAGCGACCTAGCAGCCGTGAGCAGCAATCCCAGAGCCTCCGTCCTCCTCTCGTGGCCGTGTGTCCATTCGGGCCTGTCAACTCTCGTGTTTGTTCCGTTTTTGTTTGATTCCCGAGAACGGTACAAGGCTTGACTAATCTCGTTTAATATCGCGTGAATAATATTATGATCGGTTGTGCCTAGTGTGTTCGTTGAATTATTATACGTGTTCGAATTGTTCGTTGTGTATTTATATCCATTATTTTATGTGAAACTCGTCGATTCGTGTGAATCGAGCGAGGACTGAATATAAGTGATTAGTTGCTGTGAATTTAGGAACTTAGGATTGTTACGAACACAATGGCGTTGGCCTTGTGTCGATTGGAGGTGTATATTTGCCGTTATGATTTTTCGAAGTTTATAATGGCTGTTGTGAATGTAAAATTCATTATAAATTGAATACTAGTCCGATTGCCTTGATATTTTAGGAGCAGCTGACTCTGATGTACATATAGCTTGTGTAAAATTTTCGTGATTTTTGAAGGTCTGGAACTATTTTTAAAAATTAATTGGATTTCTGTTCGGTTTCTTGTAAAATGCATAATTAATTGGGTAGTGCTCCTTTCTGGCCAATTTTCGAGTATATTATGTCTCAGGCATGATTATATGTTGTATAAAAGTTTTAGAATTTTTGGATTATTTTTCATAGGGTTGGTGATTTATTTTGTGTTTCAGCTCGAATTTGTTTTAATTACAATAAATTTTTCTGAAGTTTAAAAATTCTGAGTTTTGGATGAGGAGCTGATTATGTGGTGTTTGGCATTATGTAAAAGTATTGGAATTTTTGGAATCTGTGTAGGGTCATTTCTGATAGAAATTCGATAGTTGGCTAAATGTTGTTTTAATTTTATAAATTCACATGCTGAGTGTTTGTAGATACATAAAATTTGTGGCCAATCAAATAGCGCCACGTGGAAATAATTTATTAAAAATCAGGTCATATTTTCTATTTATATTTTAGGAATTCTCATATATTTAATTCCTAAATTTAAATAGTTAATTAATTGATAATTTAATATTTTAATTCTTGACCAATCAAATAATGCCAATGTCAAATCTTAATTCTTGGTAATAAATCATATGGCATCTAGAAGATCTTGGAAGATCTAAGTGGATCTAAAAGATCTTATGTGAATCATCATGGACCAATCAAATCGTGTCCTACGATTCTTAAATTTGGTAGGGTTCTCCATCCTACACCTATAAATAGGGGCTCTCCCTAATGTAAAAAACACACACATCATAATTCATATTCAAAGTTCAAGAGCTCTAGAGAATTCTCTCGACGAGATTCAAGTGTTCTTGAAGATTCAAAGGCGTTCTTGAAGATTCGAAGCAAGATTCAAGCGCATTCAACCTCAAGACTGGCGTTCAATCCAGAAACAAGCTGCAAAGCCTCCGAATAGCGTTAGTAAATTCAAAACCGGCGTAGAGAAGATTCAAGATCTACTTTGCGACGAAGACCAAGGATTCGTGTTCTTCGCGTTCTTGGGATATTTCGACGTTTGATCCGAAATCAAGGCGTTGACCCTCGAATTAACGTTAATTCAAGTCAAATCAAGTCAAGGAGAAGATCAAGCCGAAGATTTCGCTCCAAGACTTAAAATTGTTCGTGAGAAGAATCAGAGGAATAATAGAGATTGTAACCCGTTATATATATTTTGATTCAAGAAATTTATTTGAATAATATTTTTCGTGTTTTTTAAATTCAATATACGAAATTTGTTGTTACAAATTTTTGGCACGCCCGGTGGGACTTCTCTACCTCTCATCTCTTCTTCAAAATTCCTCAAATCATCATGACTAGCCGCAAGGTCGCCATAGTCAAGATTCCTTCAACAAGTTCTTCAAGCTCCAACCTCGGCGTCGTTACAAGAAGCATGGCCAAGCAACTGCAAGCATCTTCGGAGACGGCTCCTTTGCACGAGGTGATTGGAAGAGATAAGCTGCATCTTACCCACGAAGGCGATGAAGACGACTCCGCTTCATCAACTCCTCGCTCATCATCAAGCTCTTCATCAAATTCAAGCTCAAGTGTTGCTCCAGTTATGACAACTAATGCTTCAACTCTTGAAGAACACATCGCAAGCTTGACAAAGGTCATTGAAGGGCTCGCGAAGAAGGTCCAAGAGCAAGACTCTCAAATCTCAAAGCTAATGGACAAGGTTGACAATGCTGAAACGAGCCGCATGAAGGAAAAACAAGATGAAGATCGTGATGAGTCCTAAACTTCCAAACAGCAGCAATTTCACGAAAGAGAGAAGACTCCAACATTTCAACATTCGTCTGATGGAATGATCCCCATTGATCAACTGAAGGATTTCATCATGGGGACAATTAAAGATAAGCTTGATGGTGGTTCCAAGTCAACTCACACCTATGCCAAGCCATATACTCCAAGGATCGATAACTTGAGGATGCCTATTGGATATCAACCTCGCAAGTTCCAGCAATTTGATGGCAAAGGCAACCCGAAGAAGCATATAGCCCACTTTATTGAGACATGCAACGATGCAGGAACCCATGGTGACTATCTCGTGAAGCAGTTTGTTCGTTCACTCAAAGGGGTTGCATTCGACTGGTACACTGATTTGGAAGCAAACTCCATCGATAGTTGGGAGCAAATGGAACACGAATTTTTTAGTCGCTTCTATAGCACAAGACGTACAGTCAGCATGATCGAGCTCACCACATCTCGACAATGGAAGGAGGAGCCAGTCATTGACTACATCAGTAGGTGGAGGAACTTAAGTCTGAACTGCAAGGATCGTCTGTCCGAGGCTTCTGCCATTGAGATGTGCATTCAAGGTATGAGTTGGGGTCTTCGTTACATCCTTCAAGGCATTCGACCGAGAACATTTGAGGAGCTAGCGACTCGAGCCCATGACATGAAGCTAAGCATGGCTGCAAGCGGAGCTAATGGGCCACCAATCCAAGAACCCCAAAGCTCCAAGGATAGATACGAGCAATGAAAAGGGGGGCAAGTTTTCCTCGGAATCTCAAAATAAGGAATCCATGACGATCAATGCTATGCCCGTCAAGTTCAAAGGAAAAGTTGCTGATAAAGTCGTTGAAAAGAAGGATGTCCCCAAGGAACCTGAACAAAGAAGATTGACTCTGAAAGAAATGCAAGCGAAAAAGTACCCGTTCCTTGATTCAGACGTCTCGGGCATATTTGACGATCTGATCGAAACAAAACTCATTGAGTTGCCCGAGATGAAACGTCCTGAAGAAGCTGGCAGGGTGAACGACCCAAAATATTGCAAATACCACCGTCTGGTAGGGCATCCAATTCATGACTGCTTTGTATTCAAAGACAAGGTTATGCAACTGACTCGCCAAGGAAAAATCTCACTAGAAGAAAGTAGCGCAACTGCTAATCATATAAGTGAAGCATGCAACATGACAATGAGCACGAAGCTCCGCTAGAAGAAAACAATCTGCCTGAGGTTGAAGATCACCCTGTTGGTCGTGATTCCATGATGGTCTTTACTGATGAAGATCTGCTGCTTGGTTCTAAGCCTCACAATAGACCTTTGTTCGTGGCTGGCTATGTGCAAGAGCAAAAGGTTAACCGAATCTTGATTGATGGAGGATCAACAGTCAACATTTTGCCTCTCTGTACGTTGAAAGAGTTAGGAATGACTACCGAAGAACTTGGTAATAGTCGATTGATGTTTCAAGGCTTTAACCAAGGGGGGCAAAGAGCTCTTGGGATTATAAGGTTGAGGCTGCTGATGGAAGATATGGAGTCAACTGCAATGTTCCATGTTATCGACGCAAAAACTTCTTACAACATGCTACTTGGTCGTCCATGGCTTCATGAGAATGGCGTGGTTCCGTCAACATGGCATCAATGCTTCAAATATTGCAAGAATGGCGTTGTGAAGACTGTTCTTGGTGATGATAAACCTTTTACGGAGGCCGAAACTCATTTCGTTGATGCCAAATACTATTTCAAAGATGAAAAATCAGTTGATAAAGTCCCGTCTAAGCAGCAAAATAGATCCAAAGGTGGAGAACCAAAGATTGAAAAGGTAGAAAACTCTTCGAAAGAGTTAGTGCTGCCACTGCCGAAGATAAATGACGATAAACCTATCTCCCAACCACCCGTGAAGTTTGTTCGTCCAAGCAAAGGAGCGGTAACGGAGCATGGCGAAGGACTGAAGAATTCAAAGTATGTTGATCCAAAAGCCTACAAACTTCTCGTCAAAGCAGGATACAACCCCAATGAAAGTCACTCTTTGGGAAATCTCATACCTCAAGAGCAAAAGCACAATCGGGCAGGTGTTGGATATGTGGCACCGAATCCAATTAGAATCGCCATCAAGAGAGCAAACGCCAACCATGTCTCGAAAGGAGAGTTTCCGTCCAATGATGGAGAAAAGAAAGGAAAACGAGTGTCGGTGTTTCAAAGACTCAGTCCAGTTCAGAAGTCTAAGGGTAAACAATCTGTGTTTAAGCGACTTGGATCATCTAAACCATCAAAGCCTTTAAGACAAGAAAGAGGCGCGGGCCCGGCTCCAAAGCTTAGAAGTTGGATTCCGTCACGCATGAAACGTCAAACTACCTTAATCATATCATGTGGGGAAGTTTTTGAGCACATGATCGTTCATACAAGAGTGCAGGACGATGAAGGTGAAGATAGAGAAAGTGTCGCTTCGTCTTACTATGCTTGCGGTACTCTTGCAACTCCTCGAGATGATGAAAGTTCTCTTTACCGAAAGATAGCTTATTTAGTGAGAAAGGGTATATCACTGGAGTTGATGAAAATCTGCAGACACGATTTGTCGCAGGAAGAAATGGACGTGTGAGACCATGCATCGACTTCAAAACTCCTAGTGAGCCGATCGAAGATATTGCACTTGTGAACCACATCACTATATGCGAGGATATTCTGATAGAAGAGGAAGATGCCGAAGACGCACCTCCCGAGCTTGAAGAAGGTGTCAAGGCCACAGTCGACGAACTAAAAGAAATCAACTTGGGTGACGTTGATGGTCCTCGCCCAACATACATTAGCGCCTTGTTAACTGTAGATGAAGAGAAGGCCTATATAGAGCTTCTTGGTGAGTTTAAGGATGTGTTTGCATGGTCGTACAAAGAGATGCCTGGACACCCGAAGGTGGCGGTGCATAATTTGTCCGTGAGAAAGGGGGCAAAACCTGTTAAACAAGCACAAAGAAGATTTCGTCCCGAGTTGATCCCGTTGATTGAAGCAGAAGTGAATAAACTCATTGAAGTTGGTTTCATTCGGGAGGTCAAATATCCTACGTGGATCTCGAGCATCGTTCCTGTCAGGAAGAAAAATGGTCAAATTCGAGTTTGCGTGGATTTTTGAGATCTTAACGAGGCGTGTCCCAAGGATGACTTCCCATTGCCTATAACTGAACTCATGATCGATGCTACGACGGGACATGAAGCGTTGTCTTTTATGGACGGATCGTCAGGATACAACCAGATACGCATGTCGCCAAAAGACGAGGAGTTGACGGCATTTCGCACTCCAAAGGGTATATACTGCTATAAGGTAATGCCTTTCGGATTGAAGAACGCTGGAGCTACATATCAAAGGGCAATGCAAAAGATATTCGACGATATACTGCACAAGAACATCGAGTGCTATGTTGATGATGTGGTGGTGAAGTCGAAGAAGCAAGAAGACCACCTCAAAGATTTAAGAATGGTTTTTGAACGCCTAAGAAGATATCAACTTAAAATGAACCCGTTGAAGTGTGCATTTGGTGTCAAGTCGGGGAAGTTTCTTGGATTCATTGTCCGTCATCGTGGAATAGAGATCGAGCAAGCAAAAGTCGATGCAGGTACTAAGAATGCCCGAGCCTCGCAACATTCATGAGCTTAAAAGTCTACAAGGGAAGTTGGCGTACCTTCGAAGGTTCATCTCAAATTTAGCCGGACGATGCCAACCTTTTAGTCATCTAATGAAGAAAGGTGTTCCTTTTGAGTGGGATCAATCTTGTACAAATTCTTTTGAGAGCAAAAAGGCCTATTTAATGAAGTCTCCTGTGTTAATTGCGCCAGTGTCTGGTCGTCCTCTTATTCTCTACATAGCAGCACAAGAACGTTCTGTAGGAGCTCTGCTGGCGCAAGAAAATGATGATGGAAAGGAGAGCGCCTTATATTATTTGAGCAGAACGATGACACCAAATGAGTTGAACTATTCACCGATAGAGAAAATATGTTTGGCGCTAATCTTTGCAATTCAAAAGTTAAAGCATTATTTTCAAGCTCATACGGTTCGTCTTGTTTCAAGGGCAAATCCATTGAAGTATGTCATGACAAGACCCGTCCTCTCAGACCGTTTAGCTAGGTGGTATCTTCAACTTCAACAGTTTGAGATTGTCTACATCCCTCAAAAGGCGGTAAAAGGACAAGTTCTGGCAGACTTCTTAGCCGATCACCCTATTCCTGCTGAGTGGGAGTTGTGCGATGAACTACCCGATGAGGACGTTCTTCTCATTGACATTTCTCCTCCTTGGAAGATGTACTTTGATGGAGCGTCTCATAGAGAAGGAGCTAGTGCCGGAGTCGTCTTTGTGACATCCCTTGGAGAAGTGCTTCCGTATTCCTTTACTTTAACTGAAAATTGCTCAAACAACGTCGCGGAGTATCAAGCTCTAATTCTGGGGTTGGAGATGGCCGTGGACATGAAGCAACTACATTTGAAGATCTATGGGGATTCAAAGCTGGTGGTAAACCAACTTCTTGGAGAATACGATGTAAAGAAACTTGAGCTGCTCCCGTACGTCGACTATGCGAATAGGCTCATGGGATGGCTTGGAGATGTTACAATTGAACACGTTCCGAGAAAGTATAATAAACAAGCTGATGCTTTGGCAAAACTCGCTTCTTCACTCATTCTTCCTGAGGATAGGGCTCGAGTGCAAATTTGCAGAAGTTGGGTTATACCTCCGATTTTCGACAATGATGATTGGAATGAAGATGAAACTCATGTGGTTGAAGTATTCGATATTGAAAAGGAAGATTGGCGTCAATTGCTCGTGGATTACTTGAAGTATGACAAGTTGCCCAATGATCCACGACAAAGGGTTGATGTTCGACGTCGTGCGCCTCGCTTCGTTTATTTCAATGATGTATTGTATAGACGGTCGTTCGATGGAATATTCTTAAGATGCCTAGGCGACGAAGAAGTTGCTCAAGCTGTTGAAGAGGCTCACTCGGGCGTCTGTGGCACTCATCAGTCTGGTCCGAAGTTGCACTTCCGAATTAAG
The DNA here is from genome assembly GCA_008636005.1 of Striga asiatica. NCBI lineage: Eukaryota > Viridiplantae > Streptophyta > Magnoliopsida > Lamiales > Orobanchaceae > Striga > Striga asiatica. Next base: position 544,377 of record BKCP01011403.1, on the reverse strand, counting down.
AGAATGGGATACTACTGGCCGACAATGGTTAGAGATTGTATGGACTATGCCCAAAGATGTCAAGCGTGTCAATTTCATGCAAATTTGATCCATCAACCTCCTGAGCCGTTGCACCCAACTGTCGCTTCATGGCCTTTTGATGCTTGGGGATTAGATGTGGTTGGTCCTCTAACAAAGTCTTCAGGTGGTCATCTTTATATTTTGGCTGCAACTGACTACTTCTCAAAATGGGCTGAAGCGGTTCCCTTGAAAGAAGTGAAGAAAGAAAATGTTGCTGACTTCATTCGTGTAAACATCATCTACCGATATGGAATCCCACAGTACATCATAACGGATAATGGAAAGCCTTTTAGCAACAGCCTGATCGATAAGCTTTGCGAGAAGTTCAACTTTAAGCAAAGAAAGTCTTCTATGTACAATGCGGCGGCCAATGGACTTGCTGAAGCGTTCAATAAGACTTTATGTAGTCTTTTGAAGAAGGTCGTAGCTAAGTCAAAGAAGGATTGGCACGAAAGAGTTCATGAAGCGCTTTGGGCGTATCGCACCACTTATCGGACTCCCACTCAAGCGACCCCGTATTCACTTGTATATGGTGTTGAAGCTGTCGTTCCTCTCGAGCAACAAATTCCATCATTGAGGATCGCCATACAAGAAGGGTTGACTGAAGAAGATAATGCACGACTGCGCCTTCAGGAACTAGAAGCTCTTGATGAGAGGAGGTTGGAAGCACAACAAAGACTTGAATGTTATCAAGCTCGTCTTTCAAAATCGTTCAATAAGAAGGTTCGAGCTCGTTCTTTTCAAGTAGGAGATCTGGTGCTTGCTGTGAGAAGACCCATCATAACTACTCATCGTGTTGGGAACAAATTTGTGTCATGATGGGATGGACCGTATGTCGTCACGGAAGTCTACACCAATGGCGCGTATAAGTTGATTTCGAAGGATCGAGTCAAGATTGGCCCTATCAATGGGAAATTCTTGAAACGCTACTATGCTTAGTTGTACTATGTATTAATTTAAAAAAAATAAAAATAAAAAAAAAAAAAAAAAAAAAAAAAAAAAAAAAAAAAAAAAAAAAAAAAAAAAAAAAAAAAAAAAAAAAAAAAAAAAAAAAAAAAAAAAAAAAAAAAAAAAAAAAAAAAAAAAAAAAAAAAAAAAAAAAAAAAAAAAAAAAAAAAAAAAAAAAAAAAAAAAAAAAAAAAAAAAAAAAAAAAAAAAAAAAAAAAAAAAAAAAAAAAAAAAAAAAAAAAAAAAAAAAAAAAAAAAAAAAAAAAAAAAAAAAAAAAAAAAAAAAAAAAAAAAAAAAAAAAAAAAAAAAAAAAAAAAAAAAAAAAAAAAAAAAAAAAAAAAAAAAAAAAAAAAAAAAAAAAAAAAAAAAAAAAAAAAAAAAAAAAAAAAAAAAAAAAAAAAAAAAAAAAAAAAAAAAAAAAAAAAAAAAAAAAAAAAAAAAAAAAAAAAAAAAAAAAAAAAAAAAAAAAAAAAAAAAAAAAAAAAAAAAAAAAAAAAAACAAAAAAAAAGAAGAACTCCTGACCCGCATGAGTATAAACTGTGAACGGTAATCACCAAAAAGCTTTGCATGTGATTAAACTGCTAAAATTCTCCACCAATGTGAATATATGTGGTTAAACTGTTAATTCTCCACTAAGGTGTTATGTGGTTAAACCTAATACTCTACTTTGTCTAAAAGTAGTTAAAGAATAGTCACTCATGGCCCGCATGAGTATAAACTGTGTACGGCACCCCCCCTAAACAAATTCATGTTACTTTGAACTACGTTATGACTTGATCCTTTTAAAAGGTACGTAGGCAGCTTAGATATTTTCTAAGTTCAGTCATAAATTATGTTCGTCTTCTAAGTTAGTCAATTTTGATTGATTTGGCGAGGAAATGAAGTGCAACAAATGCTAATCTTCGAGATTGAGATTGCACGATGTAAAAAGAAACGAATCATTCCATTCCATAACCTTGAGTCTTATTACATGAAGAAATAAGCAAAAGAGTCGCAAACATCACTAAACAAAAAGATTCAAGCTTTCTAGTTTCTCTTTAGTCGCCTTCAAATTTGACTTCAACATCTTCAACTGTTCAACCACTTCTTTGTCCAACGATGAAGCACTGCTGATGGCGAGGATATTCTCTTGAGTTAATTTCACCTGGGCCTTGGCACTGTCGAGTGACTCATGCTGCTGCTTCAATGTCTTGGATAGTGTTTCTGCCTTTGTCTTCAACTGCTCAAGCTCTTCCGTGACTCGCTTTAGCTCATCCTGAGTGGACTTCACTTGATTTGATTCGATATCCTCTTTCGCCTTATCTTCACAAAGACGATCTTTAGCCTCGGCCAACTGTCGAGCAATATGTTCCTTCGTCGTCTTCTCCGAAGATTTAGACCGTACTCCGTCATAAGAGTCGGCGTTGTCAAACAAAACCTTAAATGAGCTCTCAATAGTGGAAAGGTCAAACTTGTCGCATTGCCTCATAGCATAAAAAATGAGTGACACCTCTTCTTTTATGGAAGACAAGAAATCGATAGGAGTCGCCATGACCTTGTCACGGAGGTCGTGTCGCATGCCTTGAAGATACTTCTTTTGACGGTCAAGAATGAACTTCTCCCTTTTAAACTCTGAAGCGGCTGGAGTATGAAGATTTTGTGGAGCAGTAGGTTTCTTCGCACACGTTGGAACATTTGCTACAGAAGTCGCTTCATCGTCTTGAGACTCTTCGTCATCATCAGAACCAAAGACGTCCCGTTGAGCCTGAAAAACATCAATTAGAAAGAGAACTCGAGGTAGAAGTAAAGAAGAAGAGATAGACTTGGGAAAACCTTAGCAATGAGATCCTCTGTCTCATGTTGATTTTCGACTGTTTTCTCCACGTGCTGTGAAGAATCAGTCGTTCGCTTTGCTCTCTTCCAATGTCGATCGGGATTGCTACTTTCTACTAAAGAGGTGGACCCACTCTTTCTCTTATTGGTCCCAGGAATTCTGGCGAGAAGCGCATCATCATCTTCGTGTTAGCTAACACCTGTCTCTCGTTCTCTTGGATCATGTCCGAGTAAATGCATGCTGAAAGTGCGATAGGCGGGCAAACAAAGTACTTACTCCTATTCCACCGCAGCAAACGACAAGCCCAAGGTAAGAAAATAGAAAAAAATGGAATTCGTCCATACCGTTGGTAAAGTTTGAAAGACCGCGACTAGACATCCTCTCTCAAGGAAAGGGAGACACAAGGCAGTGGATTGTGAATCCACCACGCGCGGGCCTCCTTAGTTATTTCCTCCTTGTTGCATTACTTATAGCTTCCTTTTGATTTCTTTTGTATTTCTTATTCTAAGATAAACTAACTTGTAGGATCACCCTGGTCAACAACTAGCTCCTTGTCTTTCGAAAATATCACTTTGGGCTTTGACGCAAGTAAATCCTCTATATGACGCTCAAGATAGCCTCCATGAACTTGATGCCACCATGACTTATAAGCTGGAGTTGATTTCTTCGCATTTGTTGAGGCACAAGGCAACGAAGCTTTGGATGAGGATCCGCATAGAACGCTCAGTTGCCAATAGTGAATTCCGTCGTCAAGAGAGCCCTCACGGAAGTCTTTCTTTAAATGCCGGGAACATCTTGATAATACTCAAATTGACGACTGAATCGTTGAGGACTATATGGCTCTATAAGAAAACGGTTGCCTTGACGCCACGTTAGGTAGTTAGACCGAATCGCCATGAAGTATCTCCATTCGTATCCAGGTCTTCGTTGATCATCGACGTATGGGAAGTCTGGTCATTGATGATGATATTGCAAGTCCATAAAGCGGAGTCCCCCTTGTGGATACATCTGCGGGCTTCCACAGGCTCAAAGTGTCTTGCGCCGTTCTCACCGGAATATGTCACCATCATGGGCTTGCGCGTTTGACCAATTGCGAAGTGAGTTTTAAAATAGAGTGCCAGCCAGCCGTAAACAAAGTGGACGGGAAAAATCGATCGAGATGGACTAATGCATCTTGTAAAATCGTTCAGCCCCTTGTAGATGCTCGTCAATACCGGAATTGCGAGACCGACCGTCTGACCCTTGACCATCATGCTTGCCATCTTGAAGGTGCCCGGACAAATTATGTCAACATCGCCGTTGGGAAGGACGAATGTGCATATCCAACAGGAGAGGTAGGCCGCCAAATGAATTTCTTCTTGCAGCTTTTGCTCGGTCACGACCATCTTCTTGAACAATAGATCTTCGGCGGACGTCCAGCGTCGATGTTCTTCGAAGGTGCCGGGCGGATTATAAGTTGACTTGAGGCGAATTATTCTCTTCTTCTCTCCGTTTCTCTTGTCAGTGCGATTGGGGGGTTGTCTGTATTTGACGGCCTTCTTTGACCAAAATTGCACCCATTGATCGATCGACACTTGTCTGTCGCCGGTTTTTTTGCACAATAAATGATAGGCGTGGAAAAGGTATCTGCAGCAGCGAGGGAGGCATAAATTCTTGTCTTTGTTGATCCCGACCAACTCGTCTGCATCCGGCACCACCTCGTCGAAAATAAACCCACTCGATGGAAGTCCTGCTAATGTATGTAAATCCCATAGCGAAATTGAAAGCTCCCCGGAAGACGTTAAAAGTGTGTTGGTAGAAGAACACCACGCCTCGCAGAATGCCTTGATGATCTCGAGATTGCAGTCGTAGGTGAAAAGCGAAGCGTAAACAACATCATAAATCTCTGCCTTGATTAGGTTGCTTTTGCACCGGCTAAGTATGTCTTCAGTCCATTCCCAGTATCCTCGCGTGTAGTGAAATTCGCCGGCAAAGTTGATGGTTTCTCCCCATGTAGCTTCACCTCGTGTGATGCGTCGTCCTAAAGTAGGCAATGGCGACGGCTCTGTCTCGTTCTGCTGGTTGTGGTGAGTCGCTTGCAAGATCCATGCTTTGGACTTCCCGTAGGCACACTCTTGAGTCCACTCGCTCATGGAGTTTTTAACTTTTGGCCACGTCTTGGAAAAGTCACCAATGATTGGGTCTTCAACTGCAAAACGGGTCCCTTTCTCTAGCGGTTGGTACTTGGTGTCGAGGACTACTAGATATCTTTTTTCCCGGATAGAAGTGCTTGTAAAGTAGACCATCTTGTTTGTTGAAATCACAAGAGTTAGAATAAAATTTGAGATTAGAATAGAAAAGAGAGCTAAGTAGCTTAGATTGAATAAGTTCGGTAAATTGACTTACAAGTATTTTCTCAAAGAAATTTGCTCGAAACTTGGAAGCTTGATGTCGACAAATACGGGCCACGCACTAAAAAAAAATAATAATAAAAGACGCGATTAATCAAAAGAAAAAAGGAATAAGAGGAAAGGAAAAGAGCAGCAAACGGCTCCAAAACAGCCTCGAATCAGCTCAAACGGCTCCAAAACAGCCCCGAATCAGCTCAAACGGCTCCGAAACAGCCCCGAATCAGCTCAAACGGCTCCGAAACAGCCCCACATCAGCTCCAACGGCTCCGAAACAGCCCCGAATCACCTCAAACAACTCCGAAACAGCCCCGAATCAGCTCAAACAACTCCAAAATAGCCCAGAGGAAGAGAAGAAACGAGAAAAGTATTGGAAGAAAAGAAAACGTTGCTACCGTTTGGGCAATCGTCGATCACTTTGAAGAAAGAATTTTGGGAAATTGATATCTACTGGCTCTCTGATATTGCCTACCCAAAAAATTTCGACTGCAGTCTGAACACCACAATTCATCAATTAGTAAGGAGAAAGAAGCTACAACAACTCGTGCATAAAAAAAAAAGAAACAGAAAGAGAAGAAGCACCTGCTCGTGATTTGGTTCGTTTGATGAAGTATGGGGCTGGGCCTTTTTATAGAGGAGAGTTTGTGTCTATGAATGCTCTGATGATTGCACGATCTTGATGTTTAGGAAATAAATTTTCAAACTTTGGAAAGAATGAGGGTGGCAAGAAATCTAAGTCCTATTGGCTTTAGGATAGTAGACTGCTGCATGGAAAATATTGCTGAACATTCTCGAAAGGTGGTCTCATGTTTAAGGAATGAATATATTGAGTGGGTGATGGGTTGGTTGCACGTGTCATCAAACAAATAATAATTTGGCAACTCATGATTCCCTTAACCCAAATATGTTGTTGTTGCTGCGAAATTGAAAAGGAAATACTTTAGTTTATTTAACGGGCGGGCTAATGGGTCAAAAGAAAATTCACGTTTTTTAGAGGAGAAGAAAATGTAATGGGACAAAATTTGTTAAGTGACCACCCACTTTTGTCTTTCCTCATATGCTTTTCTTATGATTTGGGCCATGCGTATCTGGGATGGAAAATTAACTTTAATGTCTTAATTGGACAATTTGGACCATACATTATTCTCAAGGTTTGGGCTATGTTTATTTTGAAACATAAAGGCCCAATATATGGATAAAGCTTTTGGGCCATTTGGTGCACATGATAAGTTTAGCAATTTGGGCTCTCTTGGACCTTGTAAATCCATATCACGTCTACCAAGCCCGATAAATTATGTCGCGACTCATTCACTTCAAGACACGTCGTCCGTGAACAAGTCTCGAGGGGGAATTTCTAGATACATAAAATTTGTGGCCAATCAAATAGCGCCACGTGGAAATTAATTTATTAAAAATCAAGTCATATTTTCTATTTATATTTTAGGAATTCCCATATATTTAATTCCTAAATTTAAACAGTTAATTAATTGATAATTTAATATTTTAATTCTTGACCAATCAAATAATGCCAAGTGTCAAATCTTAATTCTTGGTAATAAATCATATGGCATTTAGAAGATCTTGGAAGATCTAAGTAGATCTAAAAGATCTTATGTAAATCATCATGGACCAATCAAATCGTGTCCTACGATTCTTAAATTTGGTAGGGTTCTCCATCCTACACCTATAAATAGGGGCTCTCCCTAATGTCAAAAACACACACATCATAATTCATATTCAAGTTCAAGAGCTCTAGAGAATTCTCTCGACGAGATTCAAGTGTTCTTGAAGATTCAAAGGCGTTTTTGAAGATTCGAAGCAAGATTCAAGCGCATTCAACCTCAAGACTGGCGTTCAATCCAGAAACAAGCTGCAAAGCCTCCAAATAGCGTTAGTAAATTCAAAACCGGCGTAGAGAAGATTTAGATCTACTTTGCGACGAAGACCAAGGATTCGTGTTCTTCGCGTTCTTGGGATATTTCGACGTTTGATCCGAAATCAAGGCGTTGGCCCTCGAATTAACGTTAATTCAAGTCAAATCAAGTCAAGGAGAAGATCAAGCCGAAGATTTCGCTCCAAGACTTAAAATTGTTCGTGAGAAGAATCAGAGGAATAATAGAGATTGTAACCCGTTATATTTATTTTGATTCAAGAAATTTATTTGAATAATATTTTTCGTGTTTTTTAAATTCAATACACGAAATTTGTTGTTAAAGGCTGATATTTTTATATGTGGCTGCTGATATGATGTAGTACTTTAGATAAAAATTTCATGGCCTGAATCGTCCATTATCATGTGTTTTTAATTTAAACTCGCTTTTGTTGAAAAAATTGTGTGAATTTTATAAAATTATGTACAATGAGTTGGAAGCTGAAACTTGGTTATTTTTCTTAGAAATGGGAGGTGAACTGTATGTAAAATTTTCAGAACCTAACTCGTTGATTTGATATACTTTCTAGTTCAAGTGTGAATTTTGGAAATTGTTTTCTATAATAAAATTTGTTAAGTGTTGTTGACCAAATGTGCTATGTGTTTACTTGTGGCTCGTTTGATTGTCTTTCATTTGTGATTATGTGAACTTGAGTATGTGGTTTGATCGAGTCTAAGTCCTAGAGTTCCCATGTCCACAGAACTTCACGAACCACTTGGTCGACTCGAGTTCGGCTAAGTCAATTTGTGAATTTTCTACTTAGGTCTAGATTAAAGTGTTGACTTTAGTATCTGGACTTATGTAGGTGTCTAGAGTTGTTGCCCTCGCCTCATTTCGAGATTTGTGATTTGAACTGTTGCTGCAATCAGGTGGGTACATTTGTGATGTATTCCATAATTATCGCACTTACTATTTCGTATAATGTTTCTTTTGAAATTTTTTGTATGGAACTCTAGTCTAAGTGTCCCGAACGATAGTACCTTTGACGAATGCGAAAGCAGTGGAAGTCGCCTGCCCGTTGCATCTGGGAGGCGGACGCCCGAATCCGTGTAGAGCGGAGGGGATTGTCTGAATACTCGAATCCGTGTAGAGCGGAGGGGTGATTCAACTTCACTGTCTCCTGGAAAGGATCCCATGTACCGTTGTATCCGGGGGTGGGAAGGTTTCCAGTTACAGCCATACCGTTGTATCCGGAAGGTTGTTGTATGTACATAGGAGGTTTGCGATAAGGCCGGGTAGGGGGTTCAGGCTATGAATTCTATGCATACCGGTATTGATATTGTACACTGCGACTACTTGTTTGTAAGATTATTATGCGGAATAATCGTGCGATAATGGTGAGCTAGTTGGTTGCTCACCCCCATTGTTTTCTGTTGTTGTCTCCTCTTCCTTTCTTTAGGTTGAGCTGAGTTGGTGGCGGTGGCGTAAAGACGAGCGAGAGGATGGTCGTTGGTCAAATTATGTTATAGCTATATTATACTTCCGCCTGTTTATGATTTGCTGAATTGATACTTGACTTGATTTATTTTTCCCGCTGGGATTTGGATATTTTATTATGTGCTTATATCCCTGCTTTGATTTTGTATACTGATTATGTGTTATTGCTTTCATACTTTGGATTAATTCTTGCTTCCGCTTTCGAATTATGTTTAAGTTTGGTTGAACCTTGTTTCATGCTAGACCTATTTGAATGTTTTGAGACTTATGAATTTAAGGGATAATTTTATATCGTTAGTCCGAGCATGTGTAGGTTCTTTTGTTTGATGGATGTGTTTATCTGATGTCATTAGCAAGTAGCGCCCGTTTCTCGTTAAATGTTTTTAATTTAATTTTTTTTTTAAAAAAAAAACTCTGATTGTTATTAATTAATTCGATAAATTCTTTAAAATAAAACGGAGCGTTACACGGGTCTTTCGGTTTTTGACTTTAGTGGTCATTCGGTGTGCATTTGGGGTCCCGATGCTCATTTGGGGGTTTGGTGACTATTTGGTGGTCGATGATTTATTCAAATTATAACCTCAGTAGCAGGTTGACGGAAACAGCCCGAAGAGGAATTTCACTCTTGGATCGAGACATGCTTACTCGACCAGAGTGGGGGGACTAGATGATATATGATATTATACTAGATCGGGTTTAATGGTTAAAAAGGGAATAGATTGAAGAAATAAGCCTACACATGGCCAGGACACGTGGCACGATGCTATTGGACAAACCCAACTTGGGCCATATGGTACAATCCCCCTATAAAATAGGGCTAAGGTATCTCATTCTCTCATTCTCTCTACATTCATAATTATACTCTTGGGATTTAGAGCGATACTGACTTGAGCATCAGAGGCCCGACGTTGGGATCCCTCCCGGCGTTGGGTTCTTGCAGGTCCGGTGGCCGTTCGAGAATTCCAATAAATGGTTCGTTCAGATTTTCCATCACTCTGTGGGTGGTACGCCGTACTGAAGGATAATTTTGTTCCCAAAGCTTTATGTAAGCTCCTCCAGAAAATAGATAAAAATATGGAATCCCTGTCTGAGACAATGGATACTGGCACACCAGGAAGTCTTACTATCTCTTGTATATAGACTTGAGCAAAATGATCCATTGAATATGTGGAGTAGATAGGCAAGAAGTGAGCAGATTTCGTTAATCTGTCCATAATAACCCAAATAGCATCATGTCCCTTGACCGTCTTGGGCAGTCCTACCACAAAGTCCATAGTGACATGTTCCCATTTCTATTTTGGTATGAATAAAGGTTGCAAAGTTCCAGCTGGTCGTTGATGTTCGGCCTTTATCTGTTCGGCCTTCATACCTGGCCACCAGTAATGCATTTTCAAGTCTCTGTACATTTTAGTGGATCCAGGGTGTACCGAGTAGGGTGTTGAATGAGCTTCCTTCAACATTTCACTACGGATGTCCCCATCGTTTGGTATACACAACCGACCTTTGAACCTAAGTGCACCATCTTTAGATAGATGAAAATTAGATGATGTTCCTGCAACAAGATCCTTCTTTACTTTTGCTAGATACTCATCGTTGAGTTGCTCATGTTGTATTCTTTCAATTAAGGAGGGACGGAGGGTAAGAGAAGCTAACTTTACTTCTAATGATCCTCTTTTAATGATATCAATATCCATTTTCTGAAAATCAAGTAGTTCTTACTTTTGTGCGAAATATTTTATTGCATTCTGTTGTGCTAATTTTCTGCTCAGGGCGTCTGCTATAACATTCGCCTTTCCGGGATGGTAGTTAATAACACAATCATAATCTTTGACCAGCTCCAACCATCTTCGTTGTCTCATGTTCAGTTCCTTCTGTGTAAAGAAATATTACAAACTCTTGTGATCGGTGAAAATTTCACACCTTTCTCCATACAAATAATGTCTTCAAATTTTAAGAGCCAAGACCACTGCTGCAAGCTCCAAATCATGTGTAGGGTAGTTCTTCTCATACTCCTTCAACTGTCGTGAAGCGTATGCTATTACTCTGCCATTTTGCATGGGTACACAACCCAAGCCATTCTTTGAGGCATCACTGTAGACAACAAAGCCTCCACTACCTGAGGGGATTGATAAGTGCAGAGGTTAATCTTCTTTTGAGTTCTTGAAAGCTCTTTTCACAAGCCTCTGTCCATTTGGTGGATATCGCAGCTCGGCTTCATGTAGTGCTTTGCTGACATAATAAATTGGATATTGTTGAGGTGCTTCTTCTCGGACAAGGACAACACTGATAGCAGCTTCACTTACTCCCAAGTACAAATATAACATATCTTTGGGAACTGCTTCCGTAAAGTCGGTAGTTGTATAAGTGTTTCTTTGATCTTGACTAAAGCTTGTTGACATTCTTTGGTCCATTCAAAGTATTTCCCTTTCTTTATTGACTCAAAGAAGGGTTTACAATGATCTGTGGACTTTGATATGAATCTGTTCAAGGCAGCGAGTCGGCCGGTAAGAGCTTGGACACCTTTGACCGACGTGGGAGGTGTTAAGTCAAGAGTAGCTTTTATTTTCAAGGGATTAACTTCAATGCCACGTTGTGTTACAATGTATCCCAGAAATTTGCCATAACCGACTCCAAAAGTGCAATACTTTGGATTTAGTACCATGGAATAGCGTCTAAGGATGTTGAACATCTCTTGTAAATGAACCACATGATCAGCAGCGTGCACCGACTTGACTAACATGTCATCGATATAAACTTTCATGGTGTATTCGATGAGTTTAGCAAACATTTTATTGACAAGCCTTTGATATGTGGCCCCAGCATTCTTGAGACCAAATGGCATCATAGTATTACAATATAGGCCTCGGGCAGAATAAAAAGAAAGTATGTTATGCTTCTTCGAGATCCATGGGGATTTGGTTATAACCCGAGTATGCGTCCATAAAGCTCATCAATTCATGTCCAGATGTGGTGCCCACCATGTAATCGATATGTGGCAGTGGATAACTATCCTTGGGACATGTCTTATTCAAGTCGGAAAAATTGATACATAGTCGCCACGCACCAGTACTTTTGTTGACCAGAACAAGATTAGATACCCAAGTTGCGTATTTGGTTTCTTGAGTTAATTTGTTGTCTATAAGCTTTTTGACTTCTTCTTCAAGGGCTTTCTGACGGTTAGGACCGAGCTTGCGTCTCTTCTGAACAACTGGTTTTATCATAGGATCCAAATTAAGTCGGTGTGAAACCACATCGGGGTCAATGCCTTTCATATCTTCCTGTTTCCAAGCAAAATACATCAGGGTTTGCTCGAAGAAATTGAATAAGTTGAGTTCATATAGGCTCTTAAAGATTGGCCCCAATTCAAAGTGGTTTATCACAAATAGGTTCATCAATGATGATTGTTTCAATTTCTTCAGATGGTTTAGCTCGGTTGATTTTGCTTTTCTCCTTAAATTGAGTGCGAGGATCGAGTTCGTCTTCTTCATTGGCAGATTCTTTCCCAGGACGTCTTCCACGATCTTGGGTTAGGTCGTTTTGTGGTGCATCTTCTGAGTTTATTGTGATCTCGGAATATCCTACTTCCATCTCGGTATCATCAGATATCGAGTTCTTAGGAGTTGGTGCTTTTCTCGGTTCCTTCTGGTCATTCTTTGCCATATGTATTAGAGGAGAAGGTTCATGCCAGGGTTTGATCCACACCATTCCCCGGGCTTCATATTGATCACCGTAATGAGTTCTTTCACTGTTATTCGTGGGAAATTTTAAAGCATAATGAAAGATTGAGACAGCTGCGCGTAGCCTGTACAGGGTTGTTCTACCCACGATGGCATTATATTCATTCTTGAGGTCCATTACTTTGAATGTCTCCATAATAACCTTCGAAGCTTGTCCAGAAACTCCGAATCGAACAGGCATAGTAATTTCGCCAAGAGTTGGCGTAATCGTTCCGTTGAAGCCTTGTACTTGATCATTACAAAGTTTAAGCTCAGAGGGGTAGATTCCCATTTGTTCGAACGTGCGGAGCACTAAAATGCTTTAATATGCACCTATTTCAACCTTTATCCGATGTACAAGTATTCCGCAGATTGGCGCAGTGATCACAAGTGGGTCAGAATGTGGGTGTGCGAAATAGCTTGCATCATCCACATTGAAAGTGATAGGGAAATTGTTCCGAGCATTTATTTTATCTCGGAGGTCGGTAGTTAAGACAGTTTTGCCCGAGTTGTACGCTTGCTGAGCATATGCCTTCACTTGCCGACGTGATTCATTCGTTTTTCCACTACTGTTGTTAACTCGTGGAACGTTATGAAAACCAGGAGGACTAGAAAAATCGCTTCTTTTTAATGTTACAGCTTTCGCTGAAGATGAAGTTTTATTCTCCTCCGAGTTGAACATAAAAACTTCTTTGTCACACTGTCTAATACGCTTTGGATTTATTAGGCGATCGTCATCTTCATCATCGTCTGGGGGTTCTGGTAATCTGCCTTTTCGTTTATAATTAGCATTTTTAGCAAACCGTTGGACTTGAGGATGTCCAATGAGTCTTAGCAGAGCAGAAAGTAAACCCAGACACTCGTTAGTATCATGTCCTACCTACTTGTGGTATGAGCAGTATTTTACATTGTCAAGCTTATCTTCTGGAGTCCTCACAGGTCGGGGTTCATGAAGAATCCCTTTCCCTTTTAGTTCTTCGAATATAGTCGCTGCTCCAACCGAGTAAATTGTTTGATAGCTTGACTTGACTTTATTGAAATATTTGGCTCTGGCTTCCTTCATCTCGAGACTATTAAAATTTTTGTTGACCCGAGATTTATTTTGCTTGTTTCCAAAAGATTTATTCTTTTTCTTTTTCGATTCTTGTTCCGACTCCGATTTATTAGAAGAGAAGTCGAAATTGGGAACATACATCGATTCTTCAGCAATAATATGCTGCTGAGCCCGAGCTAAGAATTCTTGAAATGAGCTCGGTTTATTCTGATAAATACTCCAACGAAACAAAGAGTTCGACTTCAATCCTGCTATCGCCGTAATTAATAACGTCTCTGGATGGCATTGCTCCATATTTTGTACTAGTTCATTAAACCGAGTAATATAATCTTTAATGCTTTCATTATCCTTTTTCACAATATTGGCAATTGATTCTTTTGGGATTAGAGATACTCGGGCCCCAATAAAATGAGATCGGAAAGCCGTTCTCAATTACTGCCATTTCCAGATTGAACAACAAGGTAACGAATGATACCACTTTTGAGCCCGAGGTCCCAAAGTTAGCGATAACATCTGACATCTCAGTGCATCAGTTGCTCCATGAAGATCCATCCATGAGGTATATTTACCGAGATGTGCGTTTGGATCCGAGGTGCCATCGTAAAGACCGATCTGAGGAACCTTGATTTTTTCAGATAACGGTTCCGTTGTAAGTTGAGGAGCCAATGGAGTTTCAGCTTCCAGATAAACATTACCCAAAGTGGAGGCTTTTCTATGATATTCTCCAAGGGCCCTCTGCCGAGTTTCCAACTTAGAATTTTTTTTCCTTAAAATTTCCAGTTCAACCGACTCGTGTCTAAGACGATTTCTTTCAATAGTATGACGCAAGTCAGAATGTCTAGCTAGTTACAAAGTCGCCGGTGACGGAGGCACCGGTGGTTGATGACGATGTCCTTAATGACTTTCAGCAGTAATTTCAGGTTGATTACCTTCTGGTTGATTATTATCAATAGGAACTTCATTGTGGCCTTGAACTGCCATCTCTCTTCGCGACGTATGAGTTCGTGGTTGTCAAGATTCATGAGAAGCAACAGTATTATCGTTATGTCCCTGAACAGGCGGTGTCTGTTGCCTTATTGGAATATTTTGTGCAGAATTGTAACAGACGACCCTGCTCTTGTTTGTGCCATGAAATCAGATAGATTTCTGATAAACTATGGATCTTGAAACAAAACAGAGTAGTCAATTGTCATGGACAGAGCAGTCGTATCTTCAGTAGTTTGAAAAGGATTACGACTAGTTTCAGCGTCTGGATTTCTTTCTTGACGCCCAGAATTCGTCATGGTGACTGCTATGAAGATTGTTTGGTAAATATGTATTTTCACGTATAGTATGTCGAATATTAACCTCAAATAACTTATGAGGCCCTCCTTCTAGCGCCAAACTATTTTTGTATGAAATGTAACAACTCTAAGAAATAAAAGCTGGGTGTAATTAAAAGAGAAGAAACATAAATTTTTTGTATTATTGCTGATTTTTAATAGTACATGAAGTCGGTTTTTTGTTCATAACCGAGATAATTTTATAGTCCGTGTACAATGTGCGGAAAAAGATCCTTGTTCAGCCATAAATTCCGCTACTTATAGTATGGCAATTTTGTCTTTTTGTCCAAGGTAGATCATATCGCATTTAATGTTGAGCAGCTTCAATAAAGCGGCGTGTAATGCAATGAGGGAACATCAATGATTATTCTTTGACTTGATGGTCCAATCAAAAGTGTACAGCGTCACCTGCTTTGGAATTCAATCACCTCGGATCTCGGCTTGAATGGATAATCTTCAATAGAAATATCTGTGAGGTCGGTTTCTTTGTCTTTAATGTGAAGTCGGTCTTGGAATTTGGCGATAAGTCGGTTAGCACTCAGTGTTCAATTTAGTAATCGATTATTTGTTCCGAGTTGAGCTAAGCTAACCGTCAAAAATAAATTTAAAAGTTCATTTGGAAGATAATATGACAGATCCTTTAATTAATCTTGAAAAAATCAAGTCGATCATCAACATTAGGATTAGGACTTACGGTTTAAAATTTTTGCCGACTCAGAGACGTTTCTGATTTCCGTTGTTGGAGTTCGTCTGATTACCACAACCCAATGGGCAAAAGAGTTTGGCCTTTCTCGATTCTGATCGAGTTGTTGAATCAGGAACGGATCACTGGATCGGGCTCGGGCTGGTTGGGAAAGGTTCGATTCACTAGGTCAACTTGATCTGAACTCGGGTGGCTCGTCTCTGTCGGTGTTTATTGCATTTTTTTGCTTATTTTCGTGTGTTGTATGTGCTTTAGTTTAGTATTTTTAGGTCCGTTTTAGGGTTGACTAGTCCATTCTATCGTGCATTTTTATTCTCGTATTGTGTTTTTGTGGTTTGGCGTATTTTTCTTGTCTTTTTGGTGTTGTTTAGGTCCACAATATTCGAGTTTGAGAAGAGGATCGATTTCTGAGATATTTTCGAGCCGTCCGAATCATGTCCGAGCCACGCGAACCATTTCCGAGCATTCCAAGACGAGGAGAAAAAGAATATATATATATATATATATATATATATATTTNGCGAGTGCCCAGGCGCGCCTGCCCGCAAGTTTACCTGTCCGCGCCCGCGAAAGAGTCCATGCCCGCAAGTTCCCAACTCGTTGCCCACGCCGCCCGCGAGTCTCTCCATTCCGTGCGAACACCATTTTTCTCGTGAGTCCACCAGCCCTAGTGCTTGCTCGTGAATCCTGTCGCTCGCGCCCGCGAAGAGCACGCCAGCTCGCGAGTGTCCCGGACCGCCTGCCTCCCGCCTGCTCGCGAAAATCGCACCCCGCGCGCGGGAAGCCAACACCTAGCCGCGAGTCCCAGCATCTCCTAGCCCCAGCACTCGCGAGCGAGCCTTAATTACGTGAGCGAGAATTGATTGATAGCTCGATTAATTGATAGCGAGTGACGATCGTTTGATTGCATGTTCCCGAACCTATGAGTGCCTTCTTACCATCTCGAGTCTAGGGTACCTTGTTATTTTTCTTTCTATTTTTTTTTTCGTGCAATTTGAGGACTTGCTTGCGATAAAATTTCTATCTTGCTTTCGTTCTATTTCATAGTTGCGATCTTTAGCTTAATTCAACCACCAAACTGCGAGTAGAATGTTTAGGACTTTTTATTTTTCTTTCATGTGAGTCAATCGTTGCATGAATCCGTGTCCGAATAGTCAATCATTGCATGAATCCGTGTCCCATTGTGCCGTGTTATTCGTATTTTGTGTTTTCCTTGTATTGGTCTCGTGTGCCTTTGCTTTGTTTGTTGTTCTTCTGCGAGGTAATTCACTTGAGGAGGTCCAATGGACCCGTGGGACTATTCTTATGCCGGAAGTTCGTCTCGTGGAAACCCCGACAACTATCAAGAGGAGATGTTCATGTATGGAGAGTCACCACGTTCGTATCCGAGTTATTCATTTTCTTACTCTTATGACGGATGCTCTACTTCTCATGGGTATGGCTCGAGCCATTTTTACCCAACATCTCGAGCCGATTATGGCTATGACATTTCAGGACACGACGAGCCGCCTTATTTCAATCCTCCACCTCTGGACTATTACTACCCTCCGCCTCTCGATTATGAAGAGACATCTCCCTCCGAGCCTCCTCAAGAAGCTTCTAGAGTCCGTTTAGATGAAATAATGGAGAAATTGGAGAAGTGCAATCAATCTCTTCCAATGTCTCCTATGTCCAAAAAAGAAAAAACCGAGTCCTTTGCTCCATCCTCTCCATCTTTCGAGCACCTATCGGTTGGCCGACCTTGTACATAGAGGGCCAAAACTTCATTTCTGACAAGTGTTGAGCCTACCGAACGTCACCGAGAGGTTTTGACGACCACTCAAGAGGCACTTGCGAGCCTCATGTCGATCATTGAGGTGTTTCATAGATGGAAGAGCATTCCCATTCCATCCGTTCTTCAAATCACACTCACGAAATTCAACTCTATTGTGGTTATTTTCCTTGATTTGGACGCCTCTCACATTCCGCTCGGTAGGTATTGTTCTCTATCGACGAGGATTATTCGGGAGAGTACTCGGTTAGAGGGCAAGTTTCGAGCTATGGTGGATAGGTTTGCCTCCATGAAAGATATGGGCCTCACTCTCGTTTATGACGATACGCAACCTCTCGACATGAGTGATGACATCGACGATTTGATTGCTAAGGAAATATCCTCTCTTGACGATTCGGCCGTGCATTCCACATTAGGTATGTCTAACCTTTCTTCCGGTGATTGTGCTTTGAGTTCAAAATTTTGTTGTTGAGAGTGAGCATATGGAACCGGGTGTTAATATGGTGTATGGCATGGGTGATAATTCATTTGGGGAGTTGAGTGTGCCTATTCATGATTTTGGTTATTCTAGAGGACTTGGTCGTCAAGAGGATTATTTTGAGGGGGAGGATAAAGTAGTTGATGATGTGGTGGATGTTGTTGAGGAGGATTCCGAACCATTATGTGATGTCGTGGACCAGAGGTGTGCGTTGATTAATGATTTGACTTGTGATGTTGAGTATGACGTGGTTCCTATGTTCTTTGGGTCGTCATTTCGTATTGTTGAGGATCGTGACTATTTGGAGGAGTCTAGCGTGTTCACACCCATGCTCCTGATGTTTGATATCGATGAGTACGTATCCGAGATGATACACTTGATGATTTGGATCGATTCGACGTGCTCCACAGACATTTTCATATTTTTGGAGGTCGAGAATGGGGCCTTGGTTCGTAATGCATTATCTCTTCTCTTGGTGATTGTTGATATCCATGCTCGGTTTCACAAGAATTTGGCCACGAGAGTTTATTTGGCCCGTCTTTGTACCGTTCTACCGTCCCGACTAATTTTGGAGAATACAAAGGCGTGGCATGATCATCATTTCTTCTTGGATCCCGGTTGATTTTGGTTGGGGACGTCAAGCTCAAGAAGTTAAAATGAGCTCTTTGTGGGAGGCAACCCACGATTTTTGCTTTTTCTCGTTTTTTCCTTTTTATCGGAAATAAATAGCCCCGCAAGCCACACGATATACGGTATTTTTGGAGAAGGAAACGGGATTCGGGGCCGAGATTATGTTGAAAATCGGGTTGAAATATGGCAAGGGTTGAAATTGGGTCGTAAATCGATCGAAAATGCTCAAAATATGCCTAAGTATGAAAAAAATAGCCCCATGTTCGCACAGTCCCGCACTGGCCCGAGGCAGCCCAGGCACTCGCGACCGCGCGCCCAAATCCGCGACCTCGCACGCCGACTTTTGCGCCCTAGTGCCTGCGCCGTGTCCGTGTGATGAAGGATCGTGTGTTACGTCTAGCTCAATTTGCTTGAAACCCGCGCCGACGCCTTGGTCTCTTTGCGATTGGTTGCTAATACGCGCGCCGACGCCTTCGTACTTCGCGATAGGTGTGACAAAACTCGGTGGCATGGATCCGATTGCCGGGCTTGCCGATACATCTCTATCACAAGAAAATCTTTCGCACGATCGGGCTAATTGTGGGCAAGGTAATCAAGATCGATCACCAGACAGCGGCCCAGTCTTTTACCTTTTATTGGTCCAGTGAAGGTTTTTTCTTAAAATGCGAATGCTTGCTTTGGGTCATTGTGGAAAAAAGATTGACGAACCAAAAAGTATTGACGAAAGATATAACTTGTGCAAATCTTTAAGTCCATACGCCCTGAAGAGGAAAGGTGTAATTGACGAAGGCTAGCTGGATGTTGGTCCTATTCCAATCACTGTGATGAAACTCGGATGTTGGTCCTATTTCTATCACGAACTCTATGTAAACTCACGAGAGAAAACACACGAGAACTTTGAACATAATGTTCGACTTTTCTATTCACTCATCAGCCATTATTTTCGAATGATACATAGGTGGGTATTTATAGATACCAAATAGATCTAATCCTAGTCTAAATAGAACTCCTAAATTATGCAAGTAAATAAATCCTAAGGCAACTAAACATCTTGAGAATAAAGACTTTCCTAACAAATAAAATACTAATAGGCACATGCCTTTTATTTGAACTCCTAACCAAACTAAGACTCCTAAATAAGCTATGAGAATCTCGTCCCAAATCTCCTTTGCTTGCCCGCCAAGTCGTCGCGCGAAAATCCTAGCCGCCCGTGGTCGCGCGCCGCCTCGCTAGCCCTAGTCCTCCTTGCGCGCGGTAACGCGCGCGCGCGCCTCCCACGCGTCGCCATCCTTGCGTGCTGTGCGCCCTCGCCCTTCTGCCCGCGCGTGCTCACCCATCGCGCGAGTGCCTCACACGTCCCCTCGCTCGGCCTCACTCTCTCGCTCGCTCATCGCATCGGACGCGTCTCAGCCACGTGCGCGTGTGTTGCTCACGATCACTTCATCAACCTCGTCGTCCCATTCAACCAACGCCTCGCGCATGACTCCCGTCATCGCATCCTGCTCGCACTCGCTAGTCGAGCCCATCGCCGCATCCCACTCCACTCGTGCGTCCGCTCTATCGCAGCCGCCCCAAGTGCACGTTGTCCACCCTACATCCGCCCATCGTGCACCTTCTGCCTTAGCCCGCATACGCCGTGCACGACGCTCCCTCGCGCACACCTTGCACCAGTCGCCCACCTTCCCGGGCACTACCATCTCACTCTCGTCGTCGGCCCAAGCCTCATGTTCACACTCACTTCCCGTCGCGCACCTCTTCTTCACCCGGACTAGGCTTGCTTGTCTCGCGGCTCGGTTGCCGCATCCCGTCGGTACGCGTGTCTTAGTGCGTGCGTACACCCTTCTTGCACGTCCTCGAGCCCTTTCTTGCCTAACCTCTCGCCATCTCTCGAGGCCATCGTGGTACTCGTCCTTGGGCTCGTATGGGTCAATGACCACATCTTCATCATTCCCGCCCTTTTCGAGAATTTCCTTGTCCTCAAGGATAATGAAATTGATCTCGTCAACTTCCTCGGGCTCTTCTCCTGGATCCTCGAGTAACTTGACTCGCATCTAGGCTCGTCCAAATGTCATAGTTCCCTTCTTGTAATTCATCGTGACAGATCTCAACGTCTCGAGCCATTGAACTCCAAGTACTATGCCTGGTCTCGTCAAAGGTAAGGCATAAAGATCAACCTTTAAGTCATAGCCTTGTGCAAATATAGGAACCCCTTTGTATAGCTCGTAACTCCTGAGTTCTTCTCCGTTCGCAACCTTGACCCCAAACTGCTTAATGTTCGTCACTGGTGTCTTCAATCCTCTGGACAGCTCCTTGTCTATGAAATTTAGTGTTGACCCGCTGTCCACTAGCACTTCAAGCTCTTCGCCTTGTACGATTTCTGTGAACCGTATCATCTTTGGACCTCTCTCCACATCTCTCTTATTGCTTTTTATCACATGTAGCAATGTCCCCTTTCTCTCGATGTGTTCGTACTCCTCTCGATATGTCTCATCTTCATCAAACTCAAGCAAGAACACTTGCTTTCCTACACACCTATGTCCCGGCGTGAACCTCTCGTTACAAGTAAAACACAAGCCTTTCTCACGCCTTCGTTGGATCTCCTCGGTCGTAAGCAGTCGCATGTGGCTCGTGGTTCGTGCGCCATCATCGGTTGACTTTGTCTCGGTCTGTGGGGGCGTCTCGTCAGCCGCAGCGCTCGTGCGCCGTGCGTCCGTGCGTCCCTCGCCTTTGTTAGCCTTGCGCACCACGGCAATGTGGTCCTCGTGCAATCGCGCGGATTTCATGGCCGCTTGTGTGGACCTCGGTCTATCCAACCTTACTTCAGCCGCTAGCTCGACTTATCCTCCAATGAATGCGCTTACTAATGCGCTCTCTGGCCAATCTCGCACCCGACTTGCAATGCCTCAAACTCCTTTTGGTAGTCTCAGAGGCTACCATTCTGACGAATTCGGGAGAGCGCTTCGTCATAGTCATAGTAGCCACTCGTGCCAAAACGTGTGACCAGCTCCTTCTCAAAATCTCTCCATCGAATGTGCTCGCCTTTGCTTTTGTACACGTGTGACACCCATTGCCACCAAGTGTTTGCTTCACCATCGAGATAATAAGGGCGATCTTGACTCTCTCGGACTTGTGCACGTCATTAATCTCGAAAAATTGCATGGCTCGACTTAACCAAGCATCCGGGTTGGTCCCCGTGAACGTAGGCATAGTGAGCTTTGGTCGCACATAGCCTCGGTCGTCGTGGTGGTGTGTCGCGCGTGATGCGTGGGTCCTCCGTGATCGTCCGTCATCATCGTCGTGGTCAGTCCCGGGGCTGCTCGATGCCGCGGTCGATCGTGATGTGTGGCTCCTTTGCGGTCGGCGTGTCATACGCGTGAGTTGCCTTGCAAGATCATGTACCATGAGCTCAAGTTTGGCGAAATTCTCATTGGCATGGTGTTAGCCATTGCCGATGGATTTCAAACTCTCCTCCAAGGCCTCAATCCTCTCCTTGTGTGTCATCATCACTCGACTCTTTTTTCTTTTTTCTTTTTTTTTTTTTTTTCTAACACTCACGAAAAAAATTCGAAAGAAAAGAAAATAGAATGAGGAAGAAAAATTTTTGAAAGCACCAATGATGAAGGATCGTGTGTTACGTCTAGCTCGATTCGCTCAAAACCCACGCCGATGCCTTGGTCCCATTGTGATAGGTTGCTAATATGCACGCCGACGCCTTCATACTTCGCGATAGGTATGACGAATCTCAGATGTTGGTCCTATTCCAATCACTGTGATGAAAATCGGATGTTGGTCCTATTACTATCACGAACTCTATGTAAACTCACGAGAGAAAACACACGAGAACTTTGAACAAAACGTTCGACTTTTTTATTCACTCATCAATCGTTCTTTCCGAATGGTACATAGGTGGATATTAATAGATACCAAATAGATCTAATCCTAGTCTAAATAGAACTCCTAAATTATGTAAGTAAATAAATCCTAAGGCAACTAAACATCTTGAGAATAAAGACTTTCCTAACAAATAAAATACTAATAGGCACATGCTTTTATTTGAACTCCTAACCAAACTAAGACTCCTAAATAAGCTATGAGAATCTCGTCCCAAATCTCCTTTGCTTGCCCGCCAAGTCGTCGCGCAAAAACCCTAGCTGCCCGTGGTCGCGCGCCGCCTCGCTAGCCCTAGTCCTCCTTGCGCGCGGTAACGCGCGCGCGCGCCTCCCACGCACCGCCATCCTTGCGTGCTGCGCGCCCTCGCCCTTCTGCCCGCGCGTGCTCACCCATCGCGCGAGTGCCTCGCACGTCCCCTTGCTCGGCCTCACTCTCTCACTCGCTCATCGCATCGGACGCGTCCCAGCCATGTGCGCGTGTGTCGCGCACGATCACTTCATCGCCCTCGTCGTCCCATTCGACCAACGCCCCACGCGTGACTCCCGTCATCGCATCCTGCTCGCACTCGCTCGTCGAGCCCATCGCAGCATCCCACTCCACTCGTGCGTCCGCTCTATCGCAGCCGTCCCAACGCCCCGCACCCGTGCACCCCACGGGCCTGTCCGCGCCCACGCGCCCATGCGCCATGTGCCCAGGCCCGTGCCCGACCAAGCCGCGACTGATGGGGATATGGCTAGGCACCTGAAAAACTCCACGAGTCGAGCATACCACGCACGCAAACAGCTGGCTCGGCAGACCGCAGAGGCTAGCGCGATGGGCGCACGAGGGAACCGCGACCGAGCTCAACGCATGTATACACGCGGACGGGGGCGACAACGCGCGCGAAGGGACACTCTGAACCGGACCACGCGACGATAAAACGTGGGGAGAGTGCGCGCGCGGGAATTGAGACCCTAGTCCTCAAGGAGTGCGGCAAGGCGCGCGGTGAGAAGGACATGACGGCTAGGGTTTCTTTGCTTGGCAAACAAGGCGAGATCCTTTAGGACTCCTTTAGATATTTAGTTTCGTTATTGCTTAGGACTCCTTTATTGCTTTATTAGGAGATTTAGATTAATTAGGAGTAGATTTATTTGAAGCCTATATAAAGGCGCACGCTCTTGTTATTTTTCATCATCGAATTATTAATGAAAAAACCGAATTTCTTGTTCAAATTCTTGTGTTAGATTTCTCTTGATATTTAGCACAAAACCCTTGTCACGAGAAGGGCGCCCCCCGCATCTCTCGAGCAAGACGAGTTTGGCAAGGACAACCGTCCGAGCTGTCTCGCCTATCGTGAGAAGATAAGGAGTTAACCTCCGAGTCGTCCGCACCATCGCCGAAGGTCAAAGCTCACGCAACGTCCAAGGCGAAGTCATGAGTCGGGACACGCGATTATTCATCATTGGTGCTTTTATTGAAAGTATCAATCACTTGTTCTTTGTTCCATCTTTTGATTTAATTATCGAGTATTAAAAAAAAATGGCAAAAGAAACCAAGGAAAAGCTTGTGGATGCCTAGGCGAAGGATTGGAAGCCACCAACACGTCCATGACAAACAACCTCACGCATCTTGAGAGGTCGTTCCATAATTCACAACAAGCCATGATGGAGGACATGAACCTGCGGATCGATGAGGTCCTGCGCTTGGTGGGGCGACCGCCACCGCAAGGACGAGCCAAGGCACGATCGCGTGACTACCAACGCGAGAGGCCTGAGTACGAGGAGAGGGAGGACGACTTCGATCGTCGATCTCATGCCTCGACCAACGTGGAGATGCCAAGGGTTGAGAAGCTGAGAATGGTGTTGTCTACCTTCAATGGATCTGATCCCGACGCATGGTTGAACTGAGCTGTGCAATATTTCAATCTCAATGAGATCGCTTGGGCCGAATGGGTAAGGTACGCAGCTTACTATCTTGACGGCGAGGCTAATGTTTGGTGGCAGTGGCTCTCGAGTATCTATCAAAACTGCGATGAGCAAATCCGGTGGGAAAATTTTGAGAAAGAGATCGTCATGAGGTTTGGCGCATTGGATTATCACAACTATGATGAGGCTCTCCCGCACATCAAGCAGACGGGGAGCCTGCGCGACTACCAACGGGAGTTCGAGCGCATCGCATGTCCCGTACGCGGATGGCCCGAGGGAGCACTTGTCGGGGCATTCGTAGGAGGACTGAAGTTTCATCTGGCCGCGGAGGTACGATTGGAGAGGCCCGCGACAATGCGTGAAGCTATGGCGGTCGCGCGCCGGTGAGAGGATACGACTACCCGCGAGAGTCGGCGATCGACACGTTGTGGTGCTAGTGGATAATGGGTCGTCGCACAATTTTATCAACGCCTCGTTATCGGAGAAATTAAAGCTGGCTGCCACTAAGGTCGAGCCGTTCAATGTTCGGGTCGCCAATGGGGAACGCCTTCGATGTTCTGAATCATACCTAGGGGTGCCCATCATATTACAAGGCGTAACGGTAAAAGCCGACTTGTACGCTCTACCCTTGGTGGGACCCGACTTTGTCCTTGGAGTCCAATGTCTAGAAGGGCTCGACGACGTGACTACCAACTACCGTGAGGGTATTATGAAATTCGAAGTTGACAACCGAAGGGTAACTTTGAAGGCTAGCAATGGCAACGGGACTAAGAAAGTAGGGTTAAGGAGTCTCGAGAAATTATGGAAAAGTGGGAGTCAAGTCTTTGCCATCGTGGTCGAGAAAGAAAGCAAGAGACCTAGAGACTCACCATGGTATGATTGGGAAATCCAAGACCTAATCGAGGAGTTCGGCGAGGTGCTCGCCGAGCCAAAGGGGCTGCCGCCGGGGAGAGCATACGTCCACCGCATCCCACTGGTCGATGAGGGTCGAGCCGTGCACGTCCACCCGTACTGATACGCACACTTCTAAAAGGCCGAGATCGAGAAGCAAGTTGGTGAGATGCTCGAGTCTGGGTTAATCTAGCACAGCACGAGCCTGTTCTCGTCGCCGGTGCTACTCACGAAAAAAAAGGACGGCACGTGGCGCTTTTGCATGGACTACCGCGCATTGAACGCCGCCACCATCAAGGACCGATTTACTATACCGAGCATTGATGATATGTTGGATGAGTTGGGGGGCTCGCGCTACTTTTCTAAGTTGGACTTGAGGGCCAGTTACCATCTGATCTGAGTGGCCAAGACGGACATTCGAAAAACGGCCTTTCGTACGCACCAAGGGCACTACGAGTATTTGGTAGTGCCTTTCGGGCTTTGCAATGCCCCGTCTACCTTCCAATTTGCCATGAACTCAATCTTTTAGGAGTACTTGTGCAAATTTGTGCTAGTATTCTTCGACGACATCTTAGCCTACTCGAGAATATGGCTGGAGCAAATCGAACACTTACGCGAAGTCTTGAAGATCTTGGCGCAAATCTCGTTCCACATAAAACCTTCGAAGTGCTCTTTTGGGCAGGAAACAATTGAGTACCTCGGCCACTTCATCTCGCACGAGGGCGTGAAAGTTGACCCGATGATATGGGATATCATATGACTAAAGAACAGCCCGGCCCATCACGTCGGTCAAACCAGCATAAGTTGAGAGAAAACCACGTGGGTTGAAGGATGATCGACCAAAGCAGAAGAGATCGAGCAGAATGACAGGGTTGGTCGAGGATCGACCTAGCGGGGGGAAGCTCGATCATAACGAGCGCGCAGCAGAAAGGAGGCAGTCGAGAGCGTGACCTGAACGTGAGTAGGCGCGTGGGGGATACCAAGAGATCCCAACGGCCCACGCAAGGGAATATTTCCCCTCAGCTCAAAAGGGGACACGTGGCGAGAACCTAGTGGTGCAGAGTAATAGTGGCAATAACCACCTCTGACATCCCTGACATTTCTGACAATACACGTACTGTGTGTGTACGGACGGGCAGCGCGGGCAGGACAGCTCACCAAATATCCGGGCAGCTTTTAGGGCAGGTATCTCACTCCTATATATAGAGGAGTGGGTCTTTTCTTAGGGTTTACGATTTATCCATTCTTTACTTTGGAAAATTGAACAAGCATATACTGACTTAAGCATCGGAGGCTCTTAACCAGAAAACTCCTCCGGTGTGAGAGTTCTGTGCTGGAGCGCGGCGTTCTATCGGCGAGGAAGAAGGAAACAAACCGATTTCAAGCCGGTTAGAGTGTTTTGCGTTACCATTTGGCGCCGTCTGTGGGGACTTTCATTCGAAAAGTGGTGTGCTGAGATTTTTGAAGCTTGGTAGCTATGGCGGACGGAATTCCTAGGAGAGATTTACAGGCATCGTTCGATGAGGCGTGGACGATGACGAGGCCGTTCGGAGATGGCCCACCTCCGGGCTTCTCTGGACCCTTGCGTACACCGGTGACTCCGACGCCTGTTCCCCAAGGTGCAGAAGTCACGTCGGTGCAACCAGAGGCTGATGTGGGCTCAAATCGGGCCCAGGAGACTCGCACAGCTCAAGGCGCGGCAGCCCCAACGCCGCCGCAACCAGATCTGGCTGCGACGCTGCAGCGAGGAGTGGCGGTACAAGGAGCGGTACCGCTGCCGAGGGAGGAGCAGCGTCCCGGCCAGCAGGTGGTGATGACGAGGCAGGAGATGCAGCAGATGGTGGCGAACGCGGCGGCACAGGCGGTTCAGCAGGTCACTCAAAGCCTTTCGCGAGTGGCTGCTGGGCCAACGATGGTGGATGAGGACGTGTCGAGCTATGGAGGAGATGGGGGCCTAAGAGATCGTGAGGTGGAGAGGCTCGCGGAGCAGGTGAGGCAGTTGCAGGCTAAGATGGACGGTCGACCTGAAAGACGTGCTCGAGGACATCCGTTCTAGAGGGATATATTGGCTGCACCATTACCTGCGAATTTCAGAGATATGAGTTTGATGTTCGATGGGACCACTGACCCGTCGAGGCATGTGAGGGCGTTTGAAAATTTGGCTGTGTTGCATGGTTATTCTGACTCGGTTAGCTGCAGGGCATTCTTGTCGACCTTGAGGGGAGGCGCGCTCGATTGGTTTCAGCAACTCCCTCATGGATCGATCAAGGACTTTGATGATTTCGCGGAAAAGCTGATGACCCAGTATGCGAGTGTGGTGGCACAGGAAAAGACGTATCTGACGTTGATGGCTATGAGGCAAGGGGAGAAGGAATCATTGCGTAAGTATGTCGCGCGATACAATCAAACTTGTTTGGAGATCCCCACGGCCTCGGACGAGGTGAAGGCTGGAGGGTTGATACGGAGTTTGCGAGCGGGGCCTTGTCGTACATCTTTAGCTAAAACCCCTGCTCGTACGTATGATGATGTGTTAAAAAGGTGTAAGAAGTACATTAATTTGGAGGAAACGGAGGCTGAGTTTGCTAAGTTGGAAGAGTTGGCTAAGCCTGAGCCAAAGAAGGGGAGGGTAAGCTCGCCTCGAAGAGTATCACCGGGTCGGAGATCCCCTAGAAGAGAGGGGCGTGGCAGGACTGATCGAGGGCGAGAAGACAGGTGGAAGGATCGACCAGTACAGGGGGGAAAGCAGTTCCAACACTTTACGCCCCTTAATGCGCGGATGGGCGAGGTGCTGGTGGCCATTGAGAGGAAGATAGGGGACAGGGATGTGACGAAGTCGAGACGTGATGGGCCGACACAACCCACGTCGAACAAGTATTGCCGTTTTCATAAAGATTATGGGCACAAAACGGAGGAGTGCATACACCTCAAGGATGAGATCGAGCGCCTGATCAGGGCAGGGTATCTGAAGAAGTTCGTGTGCGAAGGGAAGGCGAAAGGGAAGGATAAAGGAAAGTGTCGAGAGGATTCGGTGGAGCGGAGTGATCGAGATGATGATGAGGAAGGTGATCCTCGAGATGGAAGGGGTGATCGAGGAGTCAAGAGGAGACGAGGAAGTCAAGATCGAGGAGGCCAGGGTGATCAGGGCCCGGTGAAGAGAGGAATGATTTACATGATCTCGGGGGGACCAACAGATGGGGACTCGAACAATGCAAGAAAAGGTCATGTTCGAGCAATGAAGAGGAAGAGAGAGGAGGTGGGGATCACTGCTCGAATGCCGGAGATAAGTTTTCGGGCGGAAGATGCAGAGGGAGTAGTGTTGCCCCACAATGATGCGCTGGTGATAACGGCGGAAGTGGCGGGTTTCGACGTAAAGAGGGTGTTTATTGATACGGGGAGTTCGGTTGATGTGATGTTTTATGATTGTTTTGTGCAGATAAACAAGGAGCTCAATCTTGACCTGAAGCCGGTGACCACAGCCTTATATGGATTCAACAGAGGCGAGGTGATGCCGATGGGAGAGGTAAGCCTCTCTGTTGCCTTAGGGCAAGGGGTGACAAGGAAGGTGCGAATGGTAAGGTTTGTGGTCGTTGGAGCGGAATCCTCGTACAACATTATTATGGGAAGGACTAGCTTAAATGCTTTCCAAGCGGTCGTGTCGACGTACCACATGACGATCAAATATCCGGTGGGGGAAAACGTTGGCGAGGTCGCAGGAGATCAGCTTACCTCGTGGAGTTGCTACCAGACCACGGTGAGCAATAATAAGCAGCTCTCGAGGAGGCGAGCGAAACTGGAGGAGGAAGTACCGAGCCGACCTGGGGGCTCGAGGTCGAAAGAAGAGAAGGAAAGAGCGGACAAGGGGAAAGAAAGGGTGGAGATGCAGCCAGGAGGGGAGATTGAGGAGGTCCAGATGGTAGAAGGGTGCGAAGAGAGGAAATTTCGGATAGGCAAGGAGATGGAGGAGCCTATAAGATCGAAGTTGATTGCGTTGATCAGAGAGTTCGCGGATGTTTTTGCGTATACGGCCGAGGAGTTGACGGGGATAAAGGCGGAGGTGATAGAACACCGTTTGAACATCGACTTAACGGTGAGACCAGTGAAACAAAAAAGACGACACCATGGCGCGGAGATGGATAAGGTGATCGAGCAGGAGGTTGAGAAGTTGCTAAAGGCGGGCCATGTTAAAGAGATCCAGTTCCCTGAATGGTTGTCGAACACGGTGATGGTGTCTAAGTCTGGGGGGAAGTGGAGGATGTGTATTGATTTTCGTGACTTAAACAAGGCGTGCCCGAAGGATCTGTACCCATTGCCTAGGATTGACCAGTTGGTCGATTCTACCGCAGGTTGTGAATTGCTTAGCCTTATGGATGCATCCCAAGGGTATCACCAAATTCCTTTGGCTCGAGAGGATAGGAAGAGGGTGAGTTTCGTTACGAGCAGGGGCACCTATTGTTATGTGGTGATGCCTTTCGGTTTAAAGAATGCAGGGGCAACGTATCAGCGATTGGTCGACAAAATCTTCAAGGAGCAGCTGGGGAGGAATATGGAGGTGTATGTCGATGATATGCTGGTGAAGAGTAGGGTGGAAGCTGATCACGTGAGTGACTTGAAAGAAACGTTCTTAACGTTGCGAAGGTATGGCATGAAGCTTAACCCCGCTAAATGTTCTTTTGGGGTGAAGTCGGGGAAGTTCCTGGGGTACATGGTGACAAAGAGAGGGATCGAGGTCAACCCAGAGAAGGTGAAAGCGGTGATCGAGATGAAGCCACCCACCAAAGTGAAGGAGGTGCAAATCCTGACGGGTAGGATAGCGGGTTTGAGTCACTTCATATCCAAGGTGGCGGAAAAGAGCGGACCCTTGTTTCGAATGTTGAGAAAGAGCTCGAAATTCCAATGGACGGAGGAGGCCCAGAAGGCTTTCGAGGAGTTACAAAAGGTGTTAGCTAACTTGCCCCTATTGGCTAAACCAGTTCCGGGGGAGGACCTAGTGTTGTATGTGTCTATCGGAGAACTAGCGGTAAGCTCGGTCTTGTTGAGGGAGGAAGGCGCAGTGCAATTTCCAATTTATTACGTGAGTAAAATAATGCAAGGGGCGGAAAGGAGATATTCGGAGATCGAGAAGTGTGCTCTAGCGGTGGTAGTAACAGTGAGGAAGTTGCGGCCGTATTTTTTGGGACATAAGGTGAAGGTGAGAACGAATATGCCATTGGGAGAGACGTTAGGTCGGCCTTCGGTGTCAGGTCGACTAGTCAAATGGGCAGTCGAGTTAAGCGAGTACACGATAGCATATGAGCCAAGGAGGGCGATAAAGGCGCAGGCGTTGGCGGATTTCATACAAGAGGGTACGAAGGGGAAGGAAGAGGAAGAAGGTGTTTGGCAAATGTTTGCTGACGGTTCGGTGTCGAGGGCGGGAGGAGGCTTGGGCATTGTTCTAATCTCGCCCAGAGGAGACAACTTGGAGTTTGCAGTCAAAGTTGAGCATAAAGTATCAAACAATGAGGCAGAGTATGAGGCGGTGGTTAAAGGGATGCAGCTGGCCATAGCAGGTGGAGCTCGAAAAATTCAAGTATATTCTGACTCTCAGTTGGTGGTGGGCCAGTTTCAGGAGGACTTTGAGGTAAAGGAGGAGAGAATGCAGCGGTACGTCGAGGAAATGAAGAAGCTGAGGGAGGAGTTTAACTCGTTCGAATTAGTTCAGATACCCCGAGGTGAGAATGGTCGAGCGGATCTGCTATCCAAGATCGCGCAGAGTCTGGTCGACTGTAAGAGCAGAAGCGTCACTTTGCTGCACATGGAAAGAAGTGCGGTCGAGCATGAGGTAGCGGAGATAAAAGAGGTCGACGATTGGCGAACTTTGATACTGAAGGAGTTGAGAGAAGGAGGGGCGAAGGTGTTAAGAAGGTTTTTCGAGCATAATGGAGTGTTGTATAAGAGGTCGTATGCCGGACCTCACCTGAGATGTGTGACGCGAGAAGAGAGGCGATACATATTGAGGGAGACCCATGAAGGATGTTGTAGTGATCACAGCAAGGCGGGGTCTTTGGTGGCGAAGATACTGCGAGCAGGATATTTTTGGCCGACCATGAAGTAGGACGCGAAGGTGATGGTGAGGAAGTGTTTACAATGCCAGAAACATGGACCGCTTATTCACCAACCTGCTGAAACGATGACGACGATGAGTTCCCCTATTCCATTCGCGCAGTGGGGTGTCGATCTGGTGGGGCCGATGCCTCAAGGAACGGGACAAAGGAAATTTTTGATAGTGGCAGTAGACTATTTCACAAAGTGGGTGGAGGCTGAGCCGCTGGCAAAAATCACGGAAGAGAAAGTCATACAATTTTTATATAACAATATTTGCTGCAGGTTTGGTGTTCCAAAGGTGTTGGTGTCCGATAATGGAACACAATTTAATGGCAAGCGGATTCGAGCATGGTGTGAAGACATGAGAATCGAGCAACATTTTGCGTCGGTCGCTCATCCGCAGGCCAATGGACAAGTCGAGGTAACCAATAGGATCATATTGAACGGTCTAAAGACAAGGCTGGAGAAGGCATCGGGTGCATGGGTCGACGAGCTCACTTCAGTACTTTGGGCCTACCGAACGACACCAAGATCGACCACCGGAGAAACACCATTCAACTTGGTATATGGCATGGAGGCATTACTCCCAATTGAAGGCGAGATCCAGTCACAAAGATCGAGCACGTATAATCTGGAACAAAATGAAAACCTGATGATGGCAGCCCTGGACACAATTGAAGAACTTCGAGAACAAGCCTCGATCAGAGTCGAGGCGTACAAGCAGAGGATGCGGGCAGCGCATGATAGGAAGGTAAAAATGAGGAGATTCCAGGTGGGCGACCTAGTCTGGAAAAGGGTGGACGTGTTGAAGCACGTGGGTAAGCTCGAACCCAACTGGGAAGGACCATACTTAGTCGAGAAGGTTCATGCAGGAGGTGCATACTCACTCAAGGATGCCGAAGGACGATCACTCCCCAGGTCATGGAATGTGGCTAACTTGAAGAAATACTATGTTTAAAATTTTTGTCTTTTATCTTTCTTTCTCTTGTCGGAAACTTTCCACAACAGAATGATGTACTGAAATTCCCAATTTGAATTAATGAAATTCCTGTTCAAACTTTCAATACTGTGCCTAATTGATTGCTTTAATTTTATTGCATATATGTGGTGGCCTATGTTGAATGATTGATCGAAGACAAAAAATCCATCATGACTAAGGCTGAGAGGCTGGATGGTCGCATGTATCGACCACCTCTTTGAGGGTGGACATGTGCTCGAGGACAAAAAATCCATCATGACTAAGGCCGAGAGGCTGGATGGTCGCATGTATCGACCACCCCTTTGAGGGTGGACATGTGCTCGAGGACAAAAAATCCATCATGACTAAGGCCGAGAGGCTGGATGGTCGCATGTATCGACCACCCCTTTGAGGATGGACATGTGCTCGAGGACAAAAAATCCATCATGACTAAGGCCGAGAGGCTGGATGGTCGCATGTATCGACCACCTCTTTGAGGGTGGACATGTGCTCAAAGACAAACGAACCTATACACGACTAAGGCCGAGAGGCTGCATGGTCGCTTGTTGGGAGGTGTTTATGACTGTTAAAATTCATTAATAGACCGCGTTTAGTCAGGCAGACGAATGGTATGGCTTACTAAATTGATGGGAATAACGTCAATAAACGGAGACAATGCAAACTTTGTAACGGAAACATTAAGCGAAATAAAGCATCGACAGGCAAATAGAGAGAAACAGTGAAACTACAACGACATTCAATACAAAGTACAACGTTCAGCGCAATGTAAATTACAAGCTTATAAATTAACGGTGGGCTCAACAGAGGCAGTAGGGCCAGTCGAGGCCGGCTCGTGTGATGGCTCGGGCTGCTGCTCCGTAAGTTCAGCTGGGTGACTTGAGCCAGAGGCTGAGCCGGCCCCGTCGATAGATTGAGTCTGACGAGCAGGAGAAGGAACGTAGCCAGCAGGGAGCTTGAAGGTACGTCTCAGCAGGTCGTCCTGCTCCACGACGCGCTCGAGCAGACCGGACCACCAGTCATGGTCATCGGGCAAGTCGAGGGCGCTTTCATAGCCGACAGGAGCCTTGGGCATAGCATCCCATATGGCCTCCATGTTAAACTCCTCAAACCCGTCTTCAGCGACTTGGACCCCCGCTTGCTGCATTATGGCCCCAAAACAATGGGTGCCATAGTCCTGGACATCCTTCAAATACTGTGGCGACTGCTTGAATGCAGAAACCACTTGTTCGCGGTAAGCTTGTAGGAAGCGTCGACCAGCTGTGGTATGGAAAACCATTCGTCGAGCCCGAATGGCAGCCTCGTCGACCAACGGCTTAGCCCTTTGCTCGAAGGCAACGTTTTCACGGTCCCGAGCCGACTTCTCCTCCTCGAGCGCAGTCTCGAGAGCTTTCTTGGAGGCTAGGAGAGCCTCCTTCTTTGCTCGTTCCGCTGCGAGGGCCTCCTCGAAGGACTTCAAAGCCCCCTCGAGCGTATCTTTCTCGTCAGAGAGGGCCCTGTTACGGACAGCCGACTCCTTCAACCTATCGTGGAGATCGTTTGCCTTGGCCATGGTTTCTTGCAGCTGAGTGCCAAGGCGAAGATTACTCCGCTCGAGGGCCGAGATAGATCGACCAGGGCTCGCTAAGGTCTGCTCGATTAGGGGCGCGAGCTCGACCATTCCCTACAGGGTCACGTAATAGAAAGTGTTGGAATACTCAACAAGCGAAAGATGAGGAATGAAAATGGACAGGCATTGAGAAACAGTAAGCTACCTGAGCCAGCCAGTGGGCAAGCCGTTGGCCCTGATCGCGAAGGGAGTGGCCATCGTTATAATGGTCGGTGGGACGATCGACGGGGGGAAGAACATCCCTGCGATAATGAGAAAACCCCGGACCGTCGAGCGTTGTGATCGAGAGGGCAGTCTCCTCAACGCGGCGGCGTTTGGTAACATTTTCGTCCTCTCCAGCAGAGGAACGTTTAAGTGGATTCTCCACCAGCTGAGTTCGCCCTGGAGAAGCAGGGATATGTACGACCGGGGTCGTTTGATCGCGCGTGGGAGAACGCAGCGGAGGAGACGACGGCGGTGGAGAGGACGGTTTCTCGAGCTGCTCAGATGGCTCGAGGGGCTGCTCGGTTGGAAGGTTGACTGAAGGAGTTTGCTCGACGGTTATGTTCGGAGGAGGGGAAGCAGAGCGGGTGGACTGGGAGGCGATCGAGTTGGCCGGTTTCGACCTCGACCCCTCACCAGGTTGCTTCCTTTTAAGAGGAGCACTCCGTTTGGGCACGGAGATAGTCAGCATCTCTGTCAAAGATCATGAATAAAGCCAGGGTTACAGCAAGCAAAGTCATATAGCAATACAATAATGTTAGACACACTTAACAGCAATACATACCTGGGTCGCCTTTGATCTGGACAAGGTCAAGGGTTTTCTGACTAGGGAGAGGGTATGATTTGTGAGTAAGGAGACCACAAAAATGAAGGAGGTTATCATCCTCGAGCAACGTTCTCGAAGCAACGGGCTTGCTGTTCCACACCGCAATCCGTTGGTCGAAAAGTGCATTGGTAGAGGGTATCGAGTATTCGCGAGGAAGTTCCTTGAGCCAAAGAGATGACACCCAAGGAAAAGCAGGAGCGGGCTCGACAAAGGCGAATTTGTCTTTCCATCTAGGGACGTTCGACGGAGTGTCTGAAATGAAACGCACATCGTGGCGGCCCTTGAGGTAGATCCCTTGAGCGTGTTTGGAAGGAGTGTAGCAGTAATGGAAAAAATCTAGGTCAAGTCGACCTAGTCGGATGCGGCAAAGAATGATGAAGATAGTGATAAAACAGATGGCGTTAGGCGGGAGTTGGTTTAATGGTAGGTCGAACCACTTACAGAGATCAATCAAATCTTGACTTAATGGAAAGCGGACGCCCAATTTAAACTGAATCTCAAAGAAAGTGTAGCAGTTGGGAGGAGGATTATCGTAGGTGTCTCGGGGGCCCAGAGATATGAAGGCCCAGCCGGTAGGGTAGCCAACTTCTTCGGTGTCCAACCAGCCGGCTACGAGAGAGCAAGGAGAACAAGAAGCCTTCTTGGCAGAAGCAGACACCTTAGTCGATTTACCTTTCTTAGAAGCAGCCTGAGGGGCGGAAGAGACAGGGGCAGATGAAGAAACAGGGGGTGTAACACCTGTCGAGGATTTCGAAGCCCCCTTTTTAGGGATAGGAGAAGGGGTAACTCGGGAGAACACAGAGTGGCGGGAGAGAGGAACAGTATCCTCATCGTCCTCAGCAGCGGTATCGGCAGCATCAAGAGCCTCCTCGGCGGCATCAGAAGCCCCGAACGCTGGTCGGCGGCGTCTGAGAGGAATATGATCGAGGGTATCCTCATCTGATTCGTCAATCAGACGAGTAGATGGGTGAGAAGGAGAAGGTGCGGCGTGGTCGGAAGGGCGTAAAACGCTGATAGGAACGGGATTGTAAATTTCCTCAACAGAGCGAGAAGGCGAGTGAGGGACAGGCTGGCGAAGAGGGAAAGGCGACGCGCTTGTCTCATCCTCACTGAACTGACGGCTCGATGCGTTAGAATCGGTGGAATCTGAAAAGTAGAACAAAAAATTGAGGGGAAAGGAAGAGGAATTAGGGTTTCGAAAAGCAAGAAAGGTGGGTTTTTTAGCCGCAAGCGAAGCGAGAAGAATTGGGGAAAAAGGGGAAGCAACAGGAAAATCGAAAAATTGACAAAATAAACACACATAAATATAAAATTGGAGCACAGGAGACTTACTCATGGTCGCGGTGGAGAAGTGGTTGCCGGAAAGTGCTTGAACGGGCGTTGAGAGTAGGCGAGAGCAATCTGCAGAAAGAAAGTGTGGAGCGCAAAGGAGATTCAAAGTCGCAAAGATGAGAAAAACTGCAAAAATGACTAAGTGTCGTATTTATAGGAGTACAATTGAATAAGGTGAAAAGTTAGGAGAATAGGACCGTTAGATAAAGGAAGATCCAACGGCGGAAACAATTAAAGAGGCGTAGATATCGGAGCAGCACAAATCGCGAGAAGACGTGATGATTAAAGGTACAGAGAAGGAGGACATGTGGCAGGCGGAATCGCACTAATACTAAAGAGAGATGAAAAGCGATCATAGCGTGCAATAAAAGAAACCACGTGGTCGAGGAAAGATAACAACATTAACAAGAGTGATCGAGAGAAGAGACCAGAAGGCGACACCGACCAAAATAATCGAAAAAATACGCAGAACGAAGAAGACAGCTCGGATCTACTCTTAGATCGAGTCATTCAGACTCGACCAGAGTGGGGGGGGGGGACTAGATGATATGAGATATCATATGACTAAAGAACAGACCGGCCCATCACGTCGGTCAAACCAGCATAAGTTGAGAGAAAACCACGTGGGTTGAAGGATGATCGACCAAAGCAGAAGAGATCGAACAGAATGACAGGGTTGGTCGAGGATCGACCTAGCGGGGGGAAGCTCGATCATAACGAGCGCGCAGCAGAAAGGAGGCAGTCGAGAGCGTGACCTGAACGTGAGTAGGCGCGTGGGGGATACCAAGAGATCCCAACGGCCCACGCAAGGGAATATTTCCCCTCAGCTCAAAAGGGGACACGTGGCGAGAACCTAGTGGTGCAGAGTAATAGTGGCAATAACCACCTCTGACATCCCTGACATTTCTGACAATACACGTACTGTGTGTGTACGGACGGGCAGCGTGGGCAGGACAGCTCACCAAATATCTGGGCAGCTCTTAGGGCAGGTATCTCACTCCTATATATAGAGGAGTGGGTCTTTTCTTAGGGTTTACGATTTATCCATTCTTTACTTTGGAAAATTGAACAAGCATATACTGACTTAAGCATCGGAGGCTCTTCACCGGAAAACCCCTCCGGTGTGAGAGTTCTGTGCAGGAGCGCGACGTTCTATCGGCGAGGAAGAAGGAAACAAACCGATTTCAAGCCGGTTGGAGTGTTTTGCGTTACCACCGTCTACCTTCCAATTTGCCATGAACTCAATCTTTCAGGAGTACTTGTGCAAATTTGTGCTAGTATTCTTCGACGACATCTTAGTCTACTCGAGAATATGGCTGGAGCAAATCGAACACTTACGCGAAGTCTTGAAGATCTTGGCGCAAATCTCGTTCCACATAAAACCTTCGAAGTGCTCTTTTGGGCAGGAAACAGTTGAGTACCTCGGCCACTTCATCTCGCACGAGGGCGCGAAAGTTGACCCGAGGAAATTCAAGGCCGTGGTCGACTGGCCTAAACCAACGAGCCTAACGCAATTGCGCGGGTTCTTGGGGTTAACCGGGTACTATCGAAAGTTCGTGAAGGATTATGGGACTATTGCCAAGCGCTTGACGGAGATGACCAAAAAGGGAGAGTTTAAATGGACCGAGGTGAGCGAGGTTGTGTTCGAGAAGTTGAAGGGCGCGATGACTACCACGCCCGTGCTGGCCATGCCGAAATTTGACGTATTGTTTGAGGTCCACACCGACGCCAGCGACGTGGGATTGCAGCTGTCCTAGTTCAAGAAGGGCGACCATTAGCTTACATCAGCAAGGCCCTTGGGACTATGAAGCTCGGAATGTCAGTCTATGTCAAGGAGATGCTCGCGGTAGTCGAGGCAGTGCGATGTTGGAGACCTTACTTACTAGGACAACATTTTCGGATCGTGACCGACCAACAACCCCTCAAGCACCTCTTAGAGAAAAGGATTGTCATGCCCGAATAGCAGAAATTCTTCTCGAAGCTTATAGGGTTTGACTTCGAGATCGTATATCGCCCGGGGCGACAAAATTCCATCGTTGATGCCTTATCACGACGAACGGACGTGGCCGAGCTACAGACAATATCCGGGCCAACCTGGGCCCTATCGGATGAATTGAGACACGCGCAAAAGGACGATGCCTTTTGCCGGGACATACGCGGCAAGATAGAAGCGAAAGACGCGGCCGCTGACGAGTACGACGACCACGACAGTTTACTCCTTTACCGAGGTCGCGTGTTCGTGCCGAGTACCGGGCCTTTGAAGGAGACAATAATCAAACACTTCCACGACTTGAAGTTTGGAAGGCATTCAGGTGTGTAATGCACGTGGATGAGGCTAGCAAATACCTTCTAATGGCCCGGGCAACAAGGTGAAGTGCGGGACTATGTGGCACGGTGCGACGAGTGCCAGCGGGTAAAGGCAGACTCGCGCCGGCCCAGGGGATTGCTGCAGCCCCTACCGGTTCCCGAGCGGATTTGGGAAGACATCACCATGGACTTCATCGAAGGGCTGCCCATGTCCAATGGGTTTAATGGAGTGATGGTCGTGGTGGACAGACTCACGAAGTACGCACACTTCATTCCCCTGACGCACCCCTATACGGCGACGTCGATCGCACGGCTATTTGTGGAGTACGTGATGAAGTTGCACGGAGTCCCTTGCTCGATTGTTTTCGATCGTGATCGTATTTTTATGAGTAGCTTTTGGTCGAAGTTCTTCAAAATGCAAGGCACGGAGCTATCCATGAGCTCGGCCTATTATCCACAAGCCGATGGTCAAACTGAGGTGACAAACCGCACTTTGGAACAATACTTGAGGTGCTACGTTCACCAATTTCCTAAGAAGTGGGAAGACTTCTTGCCATGGGCCGAGTAATGGTACAATACGACGTATCACAGCTTGACCA
This sequence comes from Striga asiatica, assembly GCA_008636005.1. Lineage (NCBI taxonomy): Eukaryota > Viridiplantae > Streptophyta > Magnoliopsida > Lamiales > Orobanchaceae > Striga > Striga asiatica. The sequence continues at coordinate 505,727 of BKCP01011403.1, read as the reverse complement.
AGACCACACCTTTTGAGCTAGTTTATGGACGGAGGCCTCCTACACTTGTGAGCTATACAATGGGGGAGTCCGTGAACGACGAGGTCGAGTGGGAACTTGTGGAGCGTGACCGAATGCTGCGCAAATTATAGAAAAATCTTGAAGGGTCTATCAATTGCATGAAGACGTTCCACGATAAGAAGCGTCACGAGAAAAATTTTGAGCCAGGCGATTGGGTCTACTTGAAGCTTCGGCCCTTTAGACAGCGCACGGTCGCACAACGGACCGCGTCCATACTCTGTGTGCGATTTTACGGTATTACCAACATCCAAGTTTTGTCACACCTATCCCGAAGTACGAAGGCTTTGGCGCGAGTATTATCAACCTATCGATTAGAAACCAAGGCGTTGGCGCGGGGTTTGAAGCATTCGAGTTGAGCAGAACACACGATCCTTCATCAGCGAGTCTCTCCATACCGCGCCCGTGAACACCATTCTTCTCGTGAGTCCACCAGCCCTAGTGCTTGCTCGCGAATCCTGTAGCTCGCGCCTGCGAAGAGAACGCCAGCTCGCGAGTGTCTCAGACCGCCTGCCTCCCGCCTGCTCACGAAAACCGCACCCCGCGCGCGCGAAGCCAACACCTAGCCGCGAGTCCCAGCATCTCCTAGCCCCAGCACTCGCAAGCAAGCCTTAGCCCGCGAAAATCCACCATTTGCTCGCGAAATCAACTTAGCCTGCGAGTTTTCCTCATTAAATGTGTGTGTTTTTAGTGTGTGTTTGTGGTGTAGCTATAAATAGACTTGTTACTTTTTATTTTGGGAACAATTCCTCATTTGCTAAAATGTTCCTTTTAGTTTTTCTCTCATCCTTCTCTCTAGTTTTCTTTCTCTCTGTAAGGGCTCTAAGACCCTATTTTTATTGTAATATTTCGTCATCAAGATTATAACTTTTCAGCTTATTTCTTCCCCTGGATGCACTAGAGACTTGGAGACTTCGTTTAAGGTCCAATTGGAGACTTAGTTGAAGGTCTAGGATCTCGTAAGTCTTGCTTGTCTTTACTTATAGATTTTTCTAGGGTTAAGATAAGAGCTTCCATGAGTCGATTCATAGGCTAGGGATTATGTGATTGTGTTGTTGATTGCATGAGCTAGAATTGATTGATAGCTCGATTCATTGATCGCGAGTGACGATCTTGATTGTATGTTCCCGAACCTATGAGTTCCTTCTTTCCATCTTGGGTCTAGGGTACCTTATTATTTTTCTCTTTATTTTTCTTTTTTCGTGCAATTTGAGGGCTTGCTTGCGAAAAAATTTTCATCTTGCTTTCGTTCTATTTCATAGTTGCGATCTTTAGCTTAATTCAACCACCAAAATGCGAGTAGAATGATTAGGAGTTTTTATTTTTCTTTCCTGTGAATCAATCGTTGCTTGAATCCGTGTCCGAATAGCCTTCCATTGATAACGACCCGAGTCCAGGTAGCTCGGTTACCACTTATCCAAAAATACTACAAACAGTCGCGGTGCAGCGGCTCGGTCGCAGGCCTGCACTGGTTCGCTGGCTGGTGCGCGTCGTGGACGTGACGTGCGGCCGGGCAGACGCGGGTGGCACGGGCGCGTGCGGGATAGCTGTCATAAGCCTAGGCAGACTGGACGTGCGGCGTCTGGGGTCACGCGGTTCGTGCGCAGCATGATTCCTATGCGCGCGAGGACTAGAGCGTGGGATCTTCTCGCGTAGAGGATCGGGGCGTGATCGTGACGGGAAGGGACGATGCATGAGTAAGACGATGGCGTGTTGGTGGCGCGAGGTGTCGTGGCTGGGACCTGGTCACGAGGTCTGGCTGCACGCAATTGCGGGATGGTGCTTGCTGCTGCGTGCGGTTGGACTCAGGTAGGGTTTCGGCGGCGATAGCGATTTCCGGCGGCGGCGGTCGGCGGTGGGATGTGGCTGGAATATGTAGACCTTAAAGGTTTGAGAAAAATCACCTTTAGATCTTCTAATGGATTACCTAGACACCTACTTCAATAAATCTTGGCAGTGCGATTAATTGAATCTCCGGAACTCTAAAAAAAGACAATCTTTCTCTCTTAGAATGAAGAAAAAATCGAGTATCACAAGTGTTCCCCAAAAGGTTGGGACATGGTATATGTATAGGCTCCATTAGAGACCTTAAGGAGGTGCTAAATATGGGCTTATCCCTTTAGGCAAAGAAATCCTAATTCTAGTCATATATCTTTCCAAACTAGGATAGAACTCCTTCTACTAATCATCACCTTCTAGAAGACTTTTTAGTCTCCTAACCCTAGGTAATATTCTAGAAGGAATATTCTTCTTCTAATGGAATATTAATTATGGAATAAAATTAATTTCTAAAATCCTAATTAGAATTAAATAATAATACATTTCACTAGAGTAATATTATTGATCTCCCTATTTAGCTCCAATTTATTCAATAAATCAAACCTCCACTTGATTAATAAATATTAATCTAATTGACCGATTTACCTCCCTATGTTGAAGATATAACGTCTGTTGATTAATTAAATTACTGAAAAAATAATTAATCAACTTCTTATTCATTTTCGAAATTAGTTCCACTCAGATCATTAATCATTATGTCGGATAATCATCCACCTGCAGGGTTTAACATAATATTCCTTCCTGAGCTCATTTCAGGGACGTCATCAACCCAGCGCACTGAGACATAGTGAACGTAAATAATTTATAACAGCACACCATAAAAACATCCTCATTTACCAAAGTACCGAGTATGTCATCCTAACAGAATAGGAATCAACCTTGGTTAATCAAATAAACAAGTAACGAATATACATGCCCGTTTTATATTATCTAACAGCTTTAGAGAACGCATCAATAATCGAAGGTCTAGATTACAACAATGATCAGTAAGTCTCATAATCTTATCCTTCCGCGGTCCTGTTCAATACTTATCATAAGTACTAATGTAATTCTCCAGTCAAAACTGAATCAAGAATACACTACAGTCTTTTTACAAGAGGGGTCTTGCTGCCTGTCTAGACTGTGAACGAATAGTTTAGTCTTACAAAGAACCGATAGGTGATCTATCTGTTCGAGACACTACGAACCACACTATCTCAATTTAAGACAAGGAGTATGATTACATAAGTAAATAAACTGCAAGCATATGTATTTTGGCTAAAACATGATTGTCAGATCAAAGTGGAATTGCTCATATCTGAAAGTCAAGCTTTTGCAGCATATCTAACAGGCAAGTGGTCGAAGAAAAACAGTAATGCCCCGTCTATTTATGGGATATTTGGAATTATTTATTATTATTATTGATTATTATTATTATTATTATTGTTATTATTATTAATATGATTATTAATATTATTAGATGTTTAAATATTATTAAAAATCCAAATCGATTGACGAACCGGCCCGCGAGCCACTAACCCGCACCCCGAACTAGCCGAACTGGTTTTCCCTTAACCCGAACCGGTTTTCCTTGCCCTAAACCGTGTGTGTGTATGTTTTTTTTGAAGAGCAAGAAAGGAGAACCCTAGGCTAAAGATTATACGCGCTTCTCTTTTTCCTCTTTCAAAACGCAGCCTTCAGTCGGGCACTTTATTTAAAAGGGATAGTCAAGAGGTGTTTTTATTTAAATGACCCTTTCAATAATTTCTTTTGTTTAAATAACCCATTCAGTAAATAAAGGTAAATAAATAATTGAAATACCTAAAATATCCTTAGATAGTAAATGACACTAAAACCCTTTTTCTATTTTGTGTTTATAAAATAAAAAAAAAAAAGAAAAAAAAAAGATAGAAATCGCCTTCACGCAACCTCCGACGATCGATCGCGATTATTCTGCACGATCTTCTTCACGCGACACTGCAGCCACCAACTGATTGACCAACTCCGCCGGCCACGTTTTCCTGCCACCATGAATGTTTCTAAGATATTAATATCTTTTCCTTCATATATATTTGTTGATGAGATAAATTATTTTTCTGTAGATTGGTAGTGAACTAATGGGAGAAAGCAAGAGATTTATTACTCCACCAAGTATAGTATCAATCAGACAGATTGAAACTGAGTAATGGTGGATTTACTAGTGAAGGATTTAATAAAAAAACTGTAGATTCTGTTTCTTTGTTAATTTTTAGTTACATAACGAATGTACAGTCGTTATTCAGTTTAATAACGAATGTACATTCGTTATGGTGAAAATCGTAAGGAAAACGAATGCACGGTCGTTTAAGGTGGAAACACGCTTTCTTTATAGTTGTTTTTTCGACAGAAACACGCTTTCTTTATGATTTTTTTCGATCGAATTACTTGATAACGATTGTATATTAATGTTACATGTCATCAGAATGATAGTTTGAAGTTTTTAGAGAGTCGAAACACTCACAACGAAACTCTTTTTTGAAATAACAATATTTGGTTTTTTTTTCGTTTATGAAAAATGGAAAGATGATGTAAAATCTTTGTAAATTCGTTATTTTAATTTAAAAATGACCAAATTTAGACCTATAATAAGTTTAATATCTTTATAATGTATTATATGACGAATGCACGGTCGTTTAAAGTGGATTTGGTCGAAACACAACCATAACGAATATACATTCGTTATGGTTATTTTTCGTAACAAATGCGCTTTCTTTATGGTTTTTTTATCGAATTCCTTGATAACGATTGTATATTCATGTTACATGTCATTGGAACTATAGTTTGAATTTGTTAGAGCGTCGAAATACTCATCACGAAACTCTTTTTGTGAAATAACCACACTTGTTTTATTTTTTTATTTTTTTTTTTGTTTTGAAAAATGAATACATGATGTAAAATATTTGTTTATCCGTACTTAAAAATGGCTAATATTAGACCTATAACGAGTTTATTATCTCTATAATGGCTTATATGACGAATGCACAATCGTTTAAGGTGGATTTGGTCGAAAAACAACCATAACAAATGTACTTTCGTTATGGTTGTTTTTCTTAACAAACGCGCTTTCTTTATGGTTTTTGAGATCGAATCACTTGATAACGATTGTATATTCATGTTACATGTTATTGGAACGATAGTTTGAAGGTGTTAGAGCGTCGAAAGACTCATAACGGAACTCTTTTTTTGAAATAACAATACTTGGTTTTTTTTATTTGAAAAATGGAAAGATCATGTAAAATCTCTGTACAATCATTATTTTCCATGAAAAATGAATAAAATTAGATATATAAAAAGTTTAATATTTTTATAATGCATTACATGGCGAATGCACGGTCGTTTAAAGTTGATTTGGTCGAAAAACAACCATAACGAATGTACATTCGTTATGGTTGTTTTTGGTAACAAATGCGCATTTTTTATGGTTTTTTTGATCGAATTCCTTGATAACGATTGTATATTCATGTTACATGTCATTGGAACTATAGTTTGAAGTTGTTAAAGCATCAAAACACTCATCACGAAACTCTTTTTTTTTTTTGAAATAACCACACTTGTTTTATTTTTTTTTGTTTTTGTTTTTTAAAAATGAATACATGATGTAAAATATTTGTTTATCTGTTATTTTAACTTAAAAATGGCTAATATTAGACCTATAACGAGTTTATTATCTCTATAATGACTTATATGATGAATGTACGATCGTTTAAGGTGGATTTGGTCGAAAAACAACCATAACGAATGTACATTCATTATGGTTGTTTTTCTTAACAAACGCGCCTTTTTTATGGTTTTTTTGATCGAATTACTTGATAACGATTGTATATTCATGTTACATGTTATTGGAACGATAGTTTGAAGGTGTTAGAGCATCGAAACACTCATAACGGAACTCTTTCTTTGAAATAACAATACTTGGTTTCTTTGAAAAATGGAAAGATCATATAAAATCTTTGTACAATCGTTATTTTTCATGAAAAATGAATAAAAATTAGACATATAACGCGTTTAATATTTTTATAATGCATTACATGACGAATGCACGGTCGTTTAAAGTGGATTTGGTCGAAAAACAACCATAACGAATGTAAATTCATTACATTCGTTATGGTTGTTTTTCGTAACAAATGCCATGTTACATGTTATTGGAACTATAGTTTGAAGTTGTTAGAGCGTCGAAACACTCATCACAAAACTCTTTTTTTGAAATAACAACACTTGTTTTATTATTTTTTTTTTGTTTTTTAAAAATGAATACATGATGTAAAATCTTTGTTTATCCGTTATTTTAACTTAAAAATGGTTAATATTAGACCTATAACGAGTTTATTATCTCTATAATGGCTTATATGACGAATGCACGATCGTTTAAGGTGGATTTGATCGAAAAACAACCATAACGAATGTACATTCGTTATTGTTTTTCTTAACAAACGCGCTTTCTTTATGGTTTTTTTGATCGAATTACTTGACAACGATTGTATATTCATGTTACATGTCATTGGAACGATAGTTTGAAGGTGTTAGAGCGTCGAAACACTCGTCACGAAACTCTTTTTTTAAGAAAAAAATAAAATGGATAGATCATGTAAAATCTTTGTACATTCGCTAGTTTAACTTAAAAATGACTTCCCGAATTAAAGCGAGTAACATTTTATTGATGTTAATCAAAAGTAAAAAAAAAAAAAAAGGAACTGACAGAACTCTTGCTAGACTGTCGCGGGCACAATGAGTGTCACGGACGCGACACTAACGCTGATAGAACGATTGCCAGGGCGTCGGGGGCGCGCCACACCCGCGCTCCCAGGACGTCGTGGGCGCGACACCAAATACGATGGAACAGACCCGCGCGACGCCTCGTCGCGGGCGCGACACCTCGGCTGTCGCGGGACAAATTTTCTTTTCTTTTTTTTTGTTTACTTTTTTTTAACATCAATAAAAGGTTCCTCGCTTTAATTCCGAGATATCAAAATCAAACTCCTTCGCTCATTCGTCATGTAATGTATTATAACGAATGTACAATCGTTATAGTAGTATTTCAACAAAATGACTGAAAATATAATTATAATGAGAATACCCTCGTTATAACGTATTATATAATGAATGTACCTTCGTGTTCGTTATTTTACATTCAAAATGACTAAAATATACCTATAAGGAGAGTAATATGTTTATAATGTATTATATAACGATGGTCGAATCGTTGTAGTTGTATTTGATCGAAAAAGAACCATAACGAATGTACAGTCGTTATAACAACTGTACTTTCGTTATGGTTCTTTTTCGTAACAAACGTACTCTCGTTATGGTTATTTTGATCGAATGACATTCGCCAAATCATCATACATCACAATGGAACGATAGTTTAATCCCGTTATAGTGTCGAAACACTCATAACGAAACTCGTTTTTTGAAATAACGATACTTGTTTCTTTTCCGAAATAAATAGATAATGAAGAATAGTTATAATAGTATATTTTACATTAAATATTAATATTATATAACGAAGATACAATCGTTATAGTTGTATTGAATAAAAAAATAGCCATAGCGAATGAACATTTGTTATGATGAAAATATCTTTTCGAGCCTTAACGAGCCGACCCGAGCTCGCCTCATTAATCAAACGAGCTTTAAATGAGCTCGAGCTCGGCTCGTTTATCAAATGAGCCGAGCCGAATTCAAGCCTTAACTAGCCGAGCTAAGCCTGACTCATTTAATTTACAAGCACTAACAGAAACGCTTGACAAGAGGGTGTGGCAGCACAATAAACCTCATATCTCATAAATAAACTAGAACAATATGTCAATATTAATAAGCAAATGAATATTTATAGCAAGTACTCCAATCAGACATTAAAGCTGGAATATAAAACAAAAAGCTAGAGCATAAAACAATGGTCCTGATTACGAATGACTCTTCCTTAAAACTTCCTCAAACAGCAATTAGTTCAAATAACACCCAAAAAACTTGGGTCTGATGACCAAATTCTGAAACTAAATACCGACTTTGTGTAGCAAAGTGAAGAACAACAAATGTGTGAGAAAAATCATATTCCAAAGCCGAAAACTGCTCGAATCCTTTTGAATATAAGATCGCTCCACCCACGCTCAGTATTCTCAACAACATTTGCATTACCGTACCTACATTCACATCAGGCAATTGCCTTTCAGTTGCAGCGTAAAAATAGGAAAAGATAATTTAATATTCAAGAAAAGAGATACTCACCTGTCTTCCTCACGTACATCAGTGTGTGTGAGCTTCACAATTGTAACCCCAGATTCAGGCTCATCGAAAGGAAGGCGCACCCCTATATGATCAAATCTCATCATCAAACTGTTTCGAGTACAACTCGGGCGCTATCAAATTCTCAAATTCGCATTTTGAAGAACACTCATAAATATGCTTTTTTTTTTCCCTATTTTCACCACAAGCAATAGTACAACTCGGGCGGTACCAAATTCTCACATTCGCAATTTGAAGAATACACATAAATATGTTTTTTCCTCTTTTTAGCACCAACAAGCAAAGTGGCATTGAATATAGTCTACAGCAATTAAATACTTCCAAAATCCCAACTTTTCAAGAAAGATATTTCAGTATACTTTTTCGTCGAAAGACAGAAAATTTGACCCAAATGAATCTAGTGTTAGCCTAATTATTCAATTGAACTAGACCAGTATTGTTCGTTAACCCAAGCACACAACTCAAGGGAATGTAATTCACAAATCTTCACAAAAACATCTGAGCACTCACAAGCTATAAGCCAATAACCGAAAGACTAAAGTATCAAAATGTGTTAAAATCATCTAAATAAAGCCAGCACATCAGCTCTTATGTCACCTACACTTGCACATTCAACAACTCAATCATCCCATAACGAATGTACATTATAACGAGAGTACATTCGTTATGATATTCAACATAACGAATGTACCTTCGTTATGATATTCAACATAGCGAATGTACCTTCGTTATGATATTCAACATAACGAATGTACCTTCGTTATGTCATACATCATAACGAATGTACTTTTGTTATGGTTATATTTTCATCCTGGTCGATTAAGAATCACAAACAATGCAGCAACTAAAATTACCAAAAACACAAAATTAAGAATCACAAAAATCAAGCAACCAAAATTACCCTAGGCATCACATAAGAATCACATAAAGGGATCACATGAATAAGGGCTATTTTAGATACACCAAAATTTACAAAGCCCTCACCAAATTTAGTACCAAAATTAAAGAAAAAATAAAGAAAAAAATAAAAAATAAAAAAAAACCTGCAAAAAATGGTCGGATGAGAAGGCGTGACTGCGAAAGGGTGTGAGCGTGGAGATGGCGAGAGCAGGACGAACGCGAGAGAGGGCGAGAAGCAGGCGAGAAGCAGATTTTAAGAGAGGAGGTCGAGAGAGCGCTGGTGAAATTGGGTGGGGAAGGAAGAAGAAAAAATGAGTTATGTGTTAAGGGCATATTAGTAAATGTCTATTTATTATGATTACTTATTAAGTTTTATTGTTAAATTTTAGTCAAGGGTCATTTACACAATATGTTGTCTGCATAAGGTCATGCGGACCAATTTCCACCATATTTCTCCCTTTCGTCTTCATCGCGCATTATATTTTTTTTTTTATCTCCTCTCACCCTCTCATCAAATCACAACGCAACAGCTTTTGTTTTCTTCCTCGCCGATCTCACGCTGAGAAGAGGATCTCATCTTCTCTCTCGCTCATCCCTTCTTCCCCTAACGCAAGATAAGCAGCAAATCATCGTCTCCCTCAACCTCTCTTCTCGCCGTCACCACCATCGCGTCGCCGCTAGTAGACCACGCACAGCGCCGCCATGAACCTCCCCACGCTGCAACTCCATCGCCGCCTGTTCGTGAGCCTTCCTCCGTAGCGAACCACCAGCGCCGTCGTGACCCTCTGCCATGACCAGCAGACCACGGCGAGCCTTCCTTCACGTGAGCAGCAGCAAGTCGCCGCTCCTTCCACCGGCGAGCCCTCCGCCATCGCAGCAACTCTGTCGCGACCAACCACTTTCGACGAGCTCTGTTCGAGCAGCGAGTCCGGCGATCCCGTTCACGCAGAACCTCCATGAACATCCTCCGAAAACCGAAGCTCCTCCGTCAACGACCAATAGCGATTCAGGCAGTCGCTGCTCCTCTTCCCTGGGCGAGCCACGTGAAACCGTCGAGCCGTTGCCGCAGCCGCGAGCCGCCTCTGACGTGCCGTCATCCCGTTTTCGAACGCATATCCCTAGAACGGTACTTAGGCTCGAACCCAGTTCAATTTCGTGATATGCGATAATTTGACTTGTTATATATTGTCGTGTTGTTGGTCGAATTATCAAATCGAAAATGGGTAACTATTCAAGAGAATGATTATAAGATTTTAATTGTCCTATCGTTTTAATAAGACAGAGTTGGACCTCGGACAATGTGCTTTCGATATAGTAAATTTGTAAGTCTTAAAGAATGGAAATCGAGGCTTGCTTAACATATATTTTACGTGATTTCGATGCTCTATTGATGTGCGAATGTTTTGAGTTGATGAAGGCATGAAAATTCAATTTTTCAAGCTTCAGTTACACGCAGTTTTGTCGACCAAGAAGCTGTTTCTTAGATAATTGTTCAGCATAATTTTTGTAGTGCTTTGAGTTACATTTCAGTGAGCTTTAAAATTTCGTGATTTGGAGTTGATATGAGTTTTATATGATTTTTCAAAGCCAGACGAGCATGCTGTTTTTATAAACTCGGGCAGAAAAATTAATCTTAGTTCATGACTCTTTTAGATGGCCTTAAAGTGCCTAAATGAAAATATCTTCTTCATTACAAATGTAGTATATATTATAAGCTGCGTGTGCGAATTGGAATTATGCAAATTGGAGTTTTGGTTGATTTTATATGATTTTTCTAAGTTGGGTTTGTGCCCAGAAATTTTAAACAGTGGCTGTATATATGCATTGAATGTGTGCTCTGTTTTGATGACCAAAACGTGCTCGTATGAAAAAAGTTATCTTCATAACAATTGTATAATTACATGTGTAGATTCTGTAAGATTTGAATTTCTATAAATTGGAGTTGTGTAGCTTGAGTTGTTGCCATTTTACTAAAGTGCTGTCTATTCGAAAAGTTGTTCTCCGGACTGTTTTGTGAACTGAATGTTTATTACTTAACCTCATTGATAATATCATATTTTGACAATGGAGCCTTCATGAGAGTTGTAGAAAATTTAGTTATCTACCTTAGGGTTTTGAATTTCAGTAATATCATGTTTGTAGCTCCTGTTATCTTGGAATTACTGAAGTGCTGTAAGTTGTTCTTTTCCTTTCCGGACTGCAGATATATTTTATGTTGTTGTTCATTTATGTTTGTGGCGATGTCAGAATTTTATAAAGCTGTCTTCACAAAAATTGTATCTTTATTTCTTACCTTTCTATGAGTACCAGATTCATATTTGTATCATGACTGTAGCTCGAGTTATCCTCAAAATACTGCCATCCTGTTTGAATGTTTTTGACTGCACCCTTATGTGAATGTTTGTTGAATTATCATGTGGATAATGACCTCGTCTGATTTTAAGTTGTTCTTGAGAGTTGTACATCTATGTCTTAGGAATCACATTCCACTGGCTTCATGTTATTTCGACTTATGTGCTGCTAGACGTGTCCTTTTCAAAATCGCTGCGCATATCATGTTATACAAAATCATTAGTTTGATTTCAAAAATGGTACGCACCATCGAAATGCTCGATTATATGACCTAAGTGGTTTATTTCTTGGTTCATGTAGTATGTTTGATCCTTAAATATCCTTAGAGTTAAAAGTTAAGCAAGCCAAGATATCCACCAACCGAAAAGACTTAAACATAAAATGCTTTCAGAGTATATATATATATATATATATATATAAGAGACTAGCGAGTAGCAGTAAAGCCTTCATAAGGTTCTAAGACAAGTCCCATCGAATGTAGGTAATTGAGGAGTCAAGCCTCGACCTACACTCTTTGCTTGTCGAATTATTTCAGTCCGGAAATCCAGGTGGGTACATATGTGGTGTATTCCATAATTATCGCACTTAATATTTCGTATAAATGCTTTGTTTGAAAAATGACGTATGCGTGAGAACCCTAGTCTAAGTGTCCCTTATATTAGTGCCTTTGAGGAATGCATAAATAGTGAGAGGTCATCGGCCCGTAGATTCGGAGAGGTGACGCCCCGGTCCGTATGATATTCGTGAAGGGGAAAAACAGCTCTACTGTCTCTTGGAAAGAATCCCAGACCCGTAGCCATTCGGTGATGGGAATGTTTCTACTTCCTTGCCGTTGTATCACGAAGGTTGTTGTATGTACATAGGAGATTTGCGATAGGGCCAAGTAGGGAGTTAGAATTTGGATTCTATGCATACTGTTTACTGTGCTAATGTTTTTAAAATTTTATACGGGATATCTGTGCGATAATAGGTGAGCTTGTTGATTATGCTCACCCCCATTATTTTTGTTGTTGTTTCCTCTTTCTTTCTTTAGGTTGAGCTGAGCTGGTGGCGGTAGCGTAAAGACGAACGAGATGGTGGTCATTGGTCAAAATATTGTTATCGCTGAGTTTATTTTTATATATATGCTTCCGTCTGTTTATGATCTGTTGAACTGAAACTTGACATGATTTATCTTTCCCGCTTGGATTTGGATATTTTATTATGTCGGATTTGAACCTTTGAGATTATGTTTTTCCTTAATGCTTGTTTGTTTGAACTTAATAGATGTTGGTTGGAATTTGACAACTGTTAGCATTGCATGTGTAGGTTTTATCCGGTTATGTTCGTGTGTTTGTTAATTATTTGTGGTAGTTAAGTAGCGTCCGTTGAGTTTTAAATTTTAATTTGGGATTTTGTGAAAAACTAACTTCGATTTTTATAAATACATTCGGTAATTATTTAAAATAAAACGGGGCGTTACAAAAACCCACCATGATTAAGGTCGTGAGGATGGGTGGTCACTTGTTTTGAACATCTGTTGGGGTGAGCAAGTGGTCGAAGAAAAACCCACCATGATTAAGGCCGCGAGGCTGGGTGGTCGCTTGTTTTGGAACATCCTTTGGGGTGGGAAAGTGTTCCGGGTAGTGAGATTGAATGTCCTAGATGGGATGACGAATCAAAGGGAAGCCGGGCATAATCACTCAATGAATCCTTACAAGGTGTTAGTGTTGTACGAGGTGCTCGAAAATGTAAATCTACCATGCCTAAGGCTTTCGAGCTGAGTGGTCGCTTGTTTTGAACAACTCCACCAAGTATGGGCAAGTGCTCAAGATGATAAAATTGAAGTTAAACATTCTCCAGTGGAAAGTCGATGTACAAGGTAACTTAGTATAATTCTCGTATGACTTTTTCAAGAGTTGAAGGATAAAATCGATAGCATCATGTGTACCAAAGGGTCGGCGAGGGCGGCGAGAGTGGGGCACGTGGTCGAGAGCATCTTCGTCGAGTTCGTCGATTAGACGAGATGTTTGGCCGAGAGAAGAATGGGTGCGATGAGTTCGGATTAGGATGGCAGGTCAAATGACGGAAAGTGGTGTGGGTTGGAGAATTTCATCATCTGAGTTGTTGGAAAATGAGATAGGGGTGGAGTGATTGAAAGGATGGATGAGACATGTCCTTACCAGAGAAGTGGTCATTTTCACATGAAGTGTTGGAATCTGAAAAATAACAGAGGAAAATATAAAGAAAAGATAGATTTCTCAGGGTTATTGAACTGGGAAGAAGAAGAAAGAGGAGAAAGTTTGTTCGCCGGCAAGTCAGGCAGAGATTCAAAGGAGAATTGGAAAACAAAAAACCAGAAAATTCAAATAAAACACACAAAGTAAAGATTAGGAAACTTACTCATTGTCGCGAATTGGAGGAGTCGACAGAGAAATAAGGAGAGCTTGTAATTGCAGAGAGATCGATTGCAAGAATCGAGAAGGAATTAGGGCACAAGTGTATTGAGAAATTTGTTTGATTCTAGCCGGCTGGGAGGTTTTGACGTACCAATAGCTAAGTGAGTAAACCGGTTGAGTAGGCCGAGCAAACCGTCTGGTCGAGCAGAATCCGAATGAAGTAATTGTGGTCAAGCATTACATCATTAAGAGCCTCAAAACCGTATGATAGATATAAAGGGATTTTTGTACATGGAGAATAGGTCGATCCAGGATCTCCGTATAGCCTTGTCGAAACTTGACCTATAGCAATAAATGGTCGTTTGAACGACCCTAACTCAAACTGAGAGCAGTCCGGGCTTCACCTCAAATCGACCTAGAGTTGGTCGAGCCTTAGAAGATAAGAGAAGATCTCATGGGAATCAAACTCCCACGTGGGCAGGACACGCGGCATCACCTAATTGGCCCACACCTCATAACCGTTTCTGACACACCTCCCAGTCTGTGTTGTATGACTGGGCCGTTCGGGCAGCTTGGGCAGCCAGCTCAACACATTTGGGTAGCCTTCTAGAAGCTGGTACCTCACCCCATTAAATAGGAATGAGATGCATTATTTTCAACCATTACATTCATATTACTTTATATATTTCCATAAATCATCTTCTACACATACTCATTTAAGCATATGAGGCTCTTCACCAGAAAACCACTCTGGTGTGAGAGTTTTTGCAAATCTAAAGGCGTTCAATCGACGAGGATATACTCGAGAAGGCCGTTTCCAGCTGGTCAGAGGTTTTTACGGACCATTTTGGCGCCGTCTGTGGGACCTCGTACGAAAAGTTGTGTTCCATCCATGGCGGACGATATTATACGGAAGAATTTGCAGTCGTCATTCAACAATGCGTGGACAACGATACGGCCGTTCGGAGTTGACCCACCCTCGGGCTTCTCCGGATCTTCTCAAACCCCGATGACCCCGAATCCTACTCCTCAAGGTTTTGGGAGTTCATTGGCATTTATGTAGTGGAAGAGGGCTCGATCCGGGTGCAAGAAGCTCGACGTCGTAAGGAGCGGCGGTGCTTGCATAACCGCCGCCAGATCTAACTGGAGTTCAACCAGTAGGAACAATGGCGCAGATGGTGGCGCCACCAAGAGTGGGTGAGAAGTGACCTGGTCAGCATGTGGTGCCGATGATGTAACCCCACATCAATATCCGTGGAATGCAGTGTTTCTGAAGAAATATTACCAGTAACCTCCCACAAAGCTTTTGTATCAATCCAATTGATGTATAAAAGCGACCTTTGGTTGTAAAGCTCCGAGGTCCGTGCATTATAGGTCTCGGTACTCTACATTAAATCCAAGCATTAAAGGTCTCGGTACTCTACATCAAATCCGAACATTAAAGGTCTTGGTACTCTACACCAAATTCGAGTATTAAAGGTCTCGGTACTCTACATCAAATCCGAGCATTAAAGGTATCGGTATTCTACATCAAATCGTGCAATAGAGGTCTCGGTGCTATAACTAAAATCCGAACATTAAAGGTCTCGGTACTACGACAATCTCTTAATATTCCAAGTCCAAATGATGATTAGGTGAGGCCGCGGTTTTCTGAAATTAAAATCCGAGCATTAAAGGTCTCAGTGTTACAACAATCTCTTAATACTCAAGTCCAAATAATGATTTGGTGAGGTCGTAATTTTCCAAAAAATTAAATCTGCGTATTAAACAAAAAGACCTGGTATCATTATGATCTCTCGAAAAGACATTAATCCAAATGTTAAAGATACTCGGTGCCATATATGTGTTTAAGACAAAATTCTCATTATGAAATTTTGGCAAAGTCCCTTTAAAACCGAATAATTCAAATTCAGTGGGACCATTATATTTCTGAAAACTTGGTCGGCATACAACGGCACCGACTTCCCTATCAAATATTGGGGCAAACTCGGAACAAGGTAAACTTACCATGATATGATAACACTTTTCATCTCGGAATGAATGAGTAGCATATTTGTCTCCAATACAAACTTCTAGTTTTAGCCAATTTGTAAGATGATGGTTTAATCGATTTTTATCGATTTTCAAACATACTTACGAAATCTGAAATGAAAAGATGTAGCAAACAGCTCTATCGCAAACGTTATGTTTATCTCTATTCTGAAATACTGAAAAGCAAAAGATCTTATAAAAATTCAAAGGAACAACATAAGCATAAAATAAAGTTGTTTCATTCAAATTAACCTAGAATCGTACATCTTTAATCGATTAACACTCGATTCTGACAAAAATGCACTAAAAGTTCTGATTCGGGAATCAAAAGCATCATATTCAAATTATCAGCAGACAAAATAAGGTAGGTCAATCATCACACACTTCAACTCTCCTCTTCGGCATCATCCTTGGTCGTGCCGCTGCTCTCTCCCATCTCCTGGCCGAAACTCTTCATCTGCTCATGGAACTTCTCTAAAGCAGCAATCTCCTTGGCTCGAGTCGCGGTTTCGACGACGTCGTCATCGACGGGGATCAGATCGAATTTAGCTTGCTCCTCAGCATCGCGAACATTTGGAGCCATTGCTGCTGCAGCATCCCTGGCAGCCATCATTTCAGCCTTATTGGCAACATATTTCTCCACCGATCTCCAAATTGCCTCGGGAGTCATGTTATCAAAGCCTTGGTACACAGTGACTTCGGCCAAAGTATTCACAAATATGTCAGCAAGCCTTCCCCCCCTCTTCTCTTCCTCTCCTTCTAGCACCATATTAACATATGCCCGGCAGAGAGCCTTTGCGCGTTCATCGTTAAGAGGAAGGAAGTCGGGATTGTCATCCATAGCCTCAAACCGACCGAGGCACCACTCACAATATTTGCGTTCGTCCTTGTTGGCAGGGATATGCGCGGTTTTGGTCTCCAGATCGAAACCATATTTGGCAAGCTTGCGGAAAAAGAAGACCCGCAAGTCGTGAAAATCATAAAAGCGTGCTCGCAGCGCTCAATCATCCAACGAAGGTTGATACATGTGTTCATCTTCAGATCGAGATCCGGCCCTTCTGCATTCTCATTGGGCTCCTCATCCACAACCTTCTCGGTCTCTGCCCCAATTCCCTGCTCAACGACATCACTGGCCTCTTTTCTGGCTTGAAAGCCCTCATCATATGTAGCTTGTCCATACACGGCCTTATTCTCCTCAAACTTGGCCACCTCGGCTGCATGAGCTTCTTGGGTTCGGATCAGCCGGTCTGCTTATCAAGTCTATCTTTCCGAGTCTCGTGATGCTCAGTCCGTTCCTTATGCAGCTTGGCCTCACTTTCCTGCAATTTTTCCTTGAGCAACTTGGCCTTATGCTTGGATATAGCCAATTGATCTGTCAACATCTGGACTTTGGTCTTAAGCCGACTGTTCTCCTCAGAAAAGGACGCAATCTCGCTCTGAGATCCAGCGATTTGAGCCTCCTGCTCGGCAATTTTGTCCTTCAAAACAGCTTCCGACTTCGTCGCCTCTTCTTTCAGAGCAATCATCATCTCATCTCGTTTTTCAATAGTATTCTTTTTCTCATTCAATTGGGCATCATTCATTAGGTAATTATCCTCGGCCATAACGAGAGAAATAAGAGCTCGCCCTAAACTGGCCTTGGCGTATCCGAGCTTGTGAATGCTCGGTAACGACGACACCCCAATCTCTGACATCGGGTCCCAAGCCATCAGCGGGACCCGAGCTGCATCAATCACATGTTCGGGTAAATTAGTCTTTGAAGTAATGCGAGGGACCCTTACCGACTGGAAAGTCGAATGCCAGTCCTCCACTATCCCCTTCGGCAAAGTAAACTTAGCCTCCCTCTCTTCGCCGATAGAAACTCCCTCTCTTCGCCGATAGAAAGAAAGGCTCTGTCCACTAACGGCGACGTCTCGCCTTGCATGCCTTTGTCCTTCTGGCCTCGGTCATGTCGTTTTTTAGACCTCTCCTCACTACGACCAGGAGTGTCTTCGACATACTTCTTCTTCAACTTTCTTTTCTTAGTTCCCAGCGGAGAGTCCTGTTGTTCTTTTGTCACCTCAGTCTCAGCGGTTTCAGTAATCATTAGGGCCTCGGTGTCACCCAGGATCGATACGGTTTGAACCAAAGCTTGCTCGGTATTTTCATGATTTTTCGAGGTCGCTGGATTAGGCGCTTCGGCAGTCACAATGTTAGCAGCACCAACTGAGGTTTTGACCTCCTGTTGACGTTCAGGGCTTACCAAGTTGATCACCGAAGTCGCACCAGCTCCAACTTTGGCCGCCTGACGCCCAACAACTCCTTTTCGAAAGGCCCTGACCAAATTTCTTTTCATCGCGTCAGTTAGTCGTTGAGAACGGCTCTTACCGAATTTGGATAGCAACTCTTTATTCGAATACCGTCGCCTGAAATCTTTGGCTTCCTCGATACTACCGTATCTCGAATATCCAAGAAGAGGATAATAAACTGCATTCGGTATAAAAGCTAAGTTTTATTAACATACACACAATGAAAGCCTTGTCGTATTGAAGGATCATAAACATACAATTTCATACCTGGATCAAACGTCGCAACCAAATTTTCCGCCTTCACAGTCAAATCTGCCGCCTCGAGCTTTGCTTCCCCCACCAGATCTTTGTAGCTGCGGTCTTTCTTCTTTATTCGAAAGAGATCCAGTAATCGACCTCTGAACTCCGGACTGAGTTTGGGCGCCTTTTTGCGCTTGGCTAAAAAGATGAAAAGTTCCAACCTATTAGTACACAAAACAAAAAACCATTAGACAAGTAAAACAAACGACCAAGTACTTACGATATTCAGAGACAATTTTCACATGGATTGTTATCCCGTTGATAAGAGGTCCATGGATAGAGGCATCTGAATGGCAATGGCCTCCAACCCATAACCATTCTTCTTGAAATCCATGAAGAGCCTCAGGGATATCCTCAATCAATTCACTAATTTTAAAATCTTTCTGCGGTCTTTCCCCAGCGAAGAAACAACAAGACGACTCGGCAACCTTTCTACTCGAACTTTTCTTAAATGTGTAAATACTTCTGATATCATCTCGGGAGGTAGAACCCCAACCTTTCCCATTCAAGAGGACCATCAAGCCGATAATCCTCTTCTAGCTATTGGACGTGATTTGGCAAATACTCAGCCCCCAATCACGCAAATATTCGGTAATCATATTGGGGAGAGTAAATCTTAACCCCGACCTCAAGCTATCTGCAAAAACTCCTACACAACCCGGAGGAGGACACACAATCCTCTCGCTAGGATATGGGGCAAACAACTTAACCGAGGAGGGAACCCTAATTTGCTCACGCAGCAAAACCACGTCGGTGTCAGTCAAGATACTTGGCTCTGCCTAAAAGTCGACTTTAACATCTGGTCATACCTTAATCGGCCTTCTCCAGTTGTTCAGCACAGTCATTGCCCTATACTCGGCTTCCTTATCTTCTTCGACGCTGTTTAATTCTACCTTGAGGTGCTCCACAAGCATCGGGTCCCACCGATGATACTCGAATAGCAATTCCACCAACTCGGCATCTACTACAACAGTCTCCTCGGATATAGTCCTGCTGCAAGACGCCTCTCCGCTCCTCGTCGAAGACGCCATTTTCATAAAAAAAACAAAGGAATATACGAAGCAAATAGAAAATTAAGAAATAAAGAAGTTAAAATTGCTGACCTTTCACTTTTTCTTTACCCAATACCAGCGCGCCACGTGCTATCCTATATAAGTGTCCGTTGCAACTCTTCAATGCTAACGCGTCTTTTAACGAGTCGTCGCCTTAATACCGCATGTCTTTGACCGTTGCATTATTTCACTAACAACCCGTTATGGATCTTGCCCTGCGGAAGCATACCAAAATTTCGCTAAGTGTTGACACCTCGGGACACAGTGCCAGTTAAATAGAAAGTGTAGAACACAAAGAACCGACGTCAGAATTCATTCCCAAGTCGAATTTGAAAATTGTTTAACGACACCAGCAGTTATGTTCGTATACCTACTAGCGCCGGGGGCCTCTCTGTTGACCACCGACTTAGTAATTCATGGGTTATTAAAAAGACAAAACCAAATATTGAAAAATCAACTATCAGTCATAATGACGTTGATTTCAAGATAATCTTAAAGACGTCGGATAACACGAAGGATACTCCCTTTACAAATATCACATGACTTTGGAACCGCGCTTCCTTATTACCGACGTGACAATGACTTCAGCTATCACCGTCTTCCCGAATTCCTCCACCGACGTGATTACAAACCTCAAAACTAACCAAGTTCATCAATTCCGAAGCAGGTGACGAGACGCCTACGCGACGTCCTTACGTTCTGTGCCCAACGTCATGATGATCGTGGGCCCAACCGTCATAACTTCCCATTTAAAGCTACTTTTTGCAAGTAATTGGAGAATCTCAAGCAACGTGTAACAAAAAAGTTACTATAAATAGCTTAGAATACTCTCAGTAGGGGGAAGAGCTCTGTTTTTTACAACAGTATAATTTCACCTCGGTGGAAAAAATACCGACCATGTACTAATCAATAAAATTCCTAAATTATTGCTATTTTATATCTTAAATCATGCTAAATAAACAATAATTATATTGTTACAAATCCATACGACAACAGACCCGATTGACCACAGACCACCGCGAGATCACGACCGGCCGCATGAGTGTGCATGGAACACGGCGGCTCGGCTGCCAGGTGTCCCAGATGCATGACTCACGGCAGCCGAAGGATGATGATCAGTCGTGGGGACCAGGTGGGGCGATCGGATGAGCCCGGGCATGGCAGCACAGGGTGTGGTGAACGGGTGCCCTAGGGTGCACGGAAGAACCTGACGATCACCGGGGCAAGGGGCTGCAGGGAGACACTCGCGAGCTAGCCCATGACTACTCAACGGCGGCCCAGCTGGATTCAACAATGGCAACTCGAATCGGCGACACCTCGACGGGCGGTATGGTAGTGGCGCACAGTGTACGAGAAGAAACTGACGTTTTTTCGGCAACCAGTTGACTTGGATGAGAAGTCTGCTGGAGTGAAAGTTCTAGACTGATAAGAAAAATTCAGTTCCAATGGGACATTGGCTGAATAACTTTCTAATTCAGCTAGAGTTCTAATTAATGGCAATAATAGTGAGATTTATTGCTATGCATGTGTTGTTGTATGAAATTAACAACTTAAAATCATAAACAGCAAGGTGTGTTTAAACGAAAATAAGAAGATAATTATATATTATTGATGGTGTCACAAGAGTACAGGAAGTCGGTTTTTTGTTCTTGACCGAGATTATTTTAAGTCTGTGTACAATGTGCGAAAAAAGATCCCCGTACAATCATAAATTCTGCTATTTATAGTACGGTTGTTTTTGTCTTTTTGTCCGAGTAGATAAGATCGCATTTAATGTTGAGCAGCTTCAATAAAGTTGTGTGTAATGGAATGAGGGAACATCAATGATTGCTCCTTGTTTTGATGGTCCAATTGAAAGTATACAGCACCATCTGCTTGGATATTTGATCTCCTCGGATGTCGGTTGAATGGATAATTTTTAATGTAGCGAATCGCGATGTCGGTGAAGTTGTTTTTCGGTTCTGGATGGATAACCGGTCCTTTTTCCAGCTGTCGAGATGTCGGTAATTTGCTTGACTTATGCAGACTTGAGCTAAGTTTGTCTATTTCTGAAGGACTATTGATGGGATAAGACGATTAGTCTTGATCTTAATCTCACGAAACCAAGTCAGTTATCGACAGAGAACCAAGTCGGTCATCAACAGAGAGGCTCCCAACATTAGTGGGTATTTGAGTTTTTCAAAAAATGGCCGCTGATGTTGTTAATGTCTTTTGTAATTCCGACTTGGTCGTTTGCTGACTCCCTTATATCTATTAACCGACATAGGAACACTTGGCTTTATTTTGCCGCTTTTCTTTCATAGTTGTATTACGGCTTGGCTGACGTGGCAATTCTTAAAAGACGTATCTATATTTAAGGGGCGTAACGGGCAGAAAAAATAGGGCGACACGACGGTTTATGACTAGCCCACGTGGATTAATAATTACTGTAACATTACGCCGTTTAATGACACGTCTTTTACACGCGCCGTTTCCTAATCATCTAACGGTTAGAAATTGCAAACTATAAACATGAGTCAGTTTCGATTGTGAAGGGTTTCTTTGCCTTTGATTTCCGAACTCTTTGCTTTCATTTTCGTGCTCAGACTCCTTCGAATTTCCCTTTCAATTTTCATTTCGTACAGTTTGCGTGATTTCTTTGCGTCTTCTGCAATCTAGGGCTTTGAGATTTTTGGTAAGGTTTTGCCGTAATTTTTATATTTCTTACGCTCGTCGATTTTGAATTTGTTTTTATTTTTCCACCGATTTTGTAAAGATGACTTCTCACGCTGAGGATAGCAGTAGTCGTACAGTTTCTGAGGTTAGGATTTTTACCGACGACGATTTGGAATTACCTCTCGAATATTATTGATGGGACCCTCTTCTGGTTGAAAGACTCAACTTAAACAAGGATATATTTGAGGAGGATAAAGAAGTGGAGGAGAGTGCCATGTCTTTGGCAGAATACTGGAGACGGCCAGCTCGGCGATGGCCTGAGCCTATTGATGAAAATCAGGGTGAATCGAGCATGTTAACTGACGCCGATATCGTAATTCTGCGAGAGAAGATTCAAATTCCCTCAACAGTAAGGCTCTTTGCTCCTTATCCGGGTGAGAGGATTACTTGCCCTCCACCGGGCTGTGTGGGCATCTTTGCCGATTCTTTGAGGTCAGGATTAAGATTTCCACTCCCTGCATTAATTACTGATTACTTGAGGGATTGGGGCCTCGGTTTATGCCAAATACCACTAAATACTTGGAAGAGAATAATCGGTCTCATGGTGCTATTGAAGGAAAATAAGTGGGACATGTCAACTGTTGAGGAGATGAGAAGCCTTTTTTCGTTCAGGAGATGCGCTGATAGACAAGTGGCCGACCCATTAATTTGTTTTGCTTGTGCGGGGAGGCCATAAGGTGGATTTAAAGTCGGTGATTTAATTACCGAGATCCCAGATTCTCTTCACGGGTTTCAGGAAGAGTGGCTTTGGGTTGGTGGAGACTGGCAGACTCCAAATTTTTCTAAACCTTTAATTGATGGGATGTCAATACCCATTGAAATTAGTTCTGCATATTGTAAGTCTTTTATCATCTCTTGTATCAAGTTGTCCTGACTTGCTTATTTTTGTACTAACAGGTCAGCGCTTTTATTATTTGCAGCCCGAAGAAAGGAATCAAAACGCGGTGCAGAGTTGAAAGAGAGAATTACCAAGCTGTTCAAGTTGAAGAAGGAACAGCGCAACTTTAAATTGGTTTTGAAGGATTCGAGGTTGAAAGCAGTCGGTCTCTGTCCTGTAGTCTCAGATCCTTTCTTTCAACCAGGTAATTTCGAGTCATAAATTTTTTATCTTAATTGAAGTCAGTCGTTCATATAGACAACAATAACTCGAATTTCTTGGTTTGTAGTTTATTATCCGCTTCTCGAAGTGCTTGGGTTCAAAGTTATCCGCGACGCCAAAGTTTTTCGTCAGAAGTGTCCGAATTTAGACCTTCGAACTAAAGTCGGAAAAAGTAAGGAACAACGTTTATCTGAGATGGGTCGCAAGAAGTTGGTGAAGGCCTACTTGACGAATCCGATTATGAACCCGAAGGATACCGGCGTTGGTGATGGTACGACGTCGGAGGCTGTAGTTGAAGTTATACAGCCAAATCCGTTGGCGATAGCAGCAACTGGTCCAATTGCTGATATAGCTACTGCTGTCATTGGTTCGTCTAGAGTAGAACCAGTTATTGAGGTCGTTCCAACTGAGGCCCCTCCAATTGTAGAAGTTGTTTCCGACGAACTTGAAGGTAACTGAGAAGTGATCGAGGAGCAAGAGGTTCCGTTAACTCGACAAAGAAAGAGACGTGCAGAAATTGTCCCAATCGTTGAGGGACGGTCTAAGAAAAAGCACGACGTCGGTCAACGGGAGAAAAAGAAGAAGGAACCTCTGGTTAATCGGTCCTTCTTACCCATTGACCAAGAAAGGGCATTGAATTTTAGGCAGCCTCGGGAGTCGGTCGTGAAATGGTTCTTGACTTTCGAATCAGTAGAGATTCCTGAGATCTCGAGTACAGTAGAGCTGCCGAGCCATGTTGTTGACGCTGCTCGGGTCCCTATGAGGGTGTGGGATCCGAGGTCTGAGATTGGTGTGTCCTCATTGCCGAGTGCTTATAAGTTCAAATACAGGAAACCTTGTCTCGGCCGAGCTCTAGTTAGCTTAATGATGGCCGAGGATGATTTCCGACTTAACGCGGCACAAGTAGATGAGAAGAAACATACATTGGAACTCAGGGATGGAGCCCTTGCATCTCTGAGGGAGGATGCAGCCAACAAAGAGGCGGCCTTGAAGGTGAAGATTGCTGAGCAAGATCAGCAACTTTTAAATGCTCAAGGTGAAATCGAGGCTCTGAAAGTCGAAAAGGCTGGTCTCGATTTCGATGTGCTTAAGCTAACTAATCAAGTGATCACATCTGAGCAACGTGTGAAAATGCTCGAGGAACAACTTGCTCAGTGTGAATCATTACTTTTAAAGGAGCAACAGGTTCATGAGCTTACTCGGAAGAGTCGGTCCGAGGTCGAAGAGTTGTTAGTGAAGAGCCAAGATGCTCATCGTGCCGACCTCAGCAGAGTTCAAGAGGAGAAGATTAGGTTTGCTAAGGAGAAGTATAACGACGGTCTTCAAGCCGGGAGGATTCCATATTTATCGCATTTATTATTTCGTGTAATATTTCTTTTGAAAATTTTTGTATGCATGAGAACTCTAGTCTAAGTGTCCCGAACGATAGTGCCTTTGATGAATGCGAAAGCAGTGGAAGTCGCCTGCCCGTCGTATCCGGGAGGTGGACGCCCGAATCCGTGTAGAGCGGAGGGGATTGTCTGAATACTCGAATCCGTGTAGAGCGGAGGGGTGATTCAACTTCACTGTCTCCTGGAAAGGATCCCATGGACCGTCGTATCCGGGGGTGGGAAGGTTTCCAGTTACAGCCATGCCGTCGTATCCGGAAGGTTGTTGTATGTACATAGGAGGTTTGCGATAGG